>JAQQSY010000366.1:0-18425 GCA_028646535.1 Procyon lotor | reverse complement strand
TCTTCCTAAAGACAATATGCTGCTAAGCTTTCAATCTGCCTTAAAGCTCATAAAATAGGAGCACTGATCAAAAGTAAACTCATTATATGTTGGTCTGAGGAATTAAAGCATTAAAAAATATATATACTGATAGCTGATTGCTAAGACTAAACTATTTGTACAGAGATAATATGCTGTAGAGAAAAAAAAAAAAAACAACAGAGCTCCAGTATCATCTGAATATGATTTTTGTTTTTTCTGCTTCTTATTTTATTACCTTATGGATGTTACTTAATGTTTCTAAGCTATAATTCCTCATCCATAAAATGGAAGGTTAATACCAGTTTTTGAGGGTTATTTGATGATATGCTGTATGTGAAAATTCCAGAGACTCAACCAAAGTTACTTGCCTTAATAAGCATCATTGACTTGGTGGGGAGTTTTAAGTTTATTTGATGGAAGGGAAAATTGTTATATGAGTAGCCACTGACAGCAATCTTTGCTTCTAGGAATAGTATATATTGCCTTGAGCTTTACAGAAATCTTTATGATAGGGTGATTTGTTTATGGAAATATAGGCCTCACGGTATGGATGAGGATTTGAAGTGAGAGGAGGAGAACCCAAGTACCCTGTACAATAAAGAAAGCAATTTGGACTTTAACCCAAACATGGCTGTCGTGGCACATTTCTGCCTGTCTCTTACCCGAAACCAATATATATCTAGAGGGCAGTGAGAAATACAAATTTTAGGCAGGTGTGAAAGGTTGTTTTACATCTCAGGTGAACAGCATTTCATCCAAAAATGTCCATCAGATATCTCTTGTATCTGCAAGGTTGCTCTCCTTAGCTTCCATATAAATTCTAGCTCCTGGTTCCAGTCCCTTCCCAATCCCATTATTCTCCATATCTCTTTTCTTAAGCAGTGAACATTAGCTCTGCCCAAGTTTTTCTAATTTTGCATCTTCATTCTTTTCACTGAACTCTATCTTCAAGCGTGTGAAGGACCATTATATTAAAAATGATGTGCTCCAAGCTAAAAAGTTACTTTAACTTCTAGGATCCACTTTCCCTAGAATTTGAAAATCATGAATAATTATAGGCTTTTCATCATTTTTTCCCCCTTGTCATAGGAGTTTCTGAGAATAGTTGAGAGATGAGAGAAGGGGTCCTGAAAAGAAGTGTAAAAAGTGCACAAAACTTCAGCTAGCCCAGATGGAACTTTGTATGACTTTGGAAAGATGCAGCCCCTCCCTAAGACAGGTACTTCAGATCGTGAAGCAAAATGTGAGCTGAATTTCAGTCCCCCACTCACGCCTTTTGCCAAGCACCCTTGTGCAGTGAGCAACTTGTACAACTCTATATGGTCACCCTGGAGAGGGGGAAATAAAGTAGTAGGTAGAATCTCTGGGCAAGGTGACCTGCGAGAAATTATCCATGCCTAGGGGACTGGAAAAATTTTAAAGGCAGGATGGCTAATGTTCAATTTTAAAGGTATTTGCTGAGAGGCAGTAAATAATTTCAGTTACCCTTGAGCCATCAGGAAAGTTGTCTTTGAATTAGGTCTTGAGTTAGTGATACTTTGAAGAGTGAAGGGATTAACTCTTAGTGTAGCTGATCAAAAAGTGACCTGAAGTAGAAATATGATTGGGGAGTAGAAGCTAACATGGGGGTGGCTCAGGATCAGTGTTCAGCCTAAAAACCTTCTACCAAATTTCCTGGAGAGATGTTTTGTAATTATAGGAGAAGGCTGATGCTTGCATTCTATTACTTTTTAAAAATTTACTTTGTTTTCTTTATTTTAATTCTAGTATAGTTAACTTAGAGTATATTAGTTTCCGGTGTACAATACAGTGATGCAACAATTCCATATATCATCCAGTGCTCATTGAAACAAGTGTACTCCTTAATCCCCATCACCTATTTCACCCCTCTCCCCACCCACCTCCTCTCTGGTAACCATCAGTTTGTTCTCTATAGTTAAACATCTATTTCTTGATTTGTCTCTCTCTTTCTTTCTTTTGTTCCTTTGCTCATTTGTTTTGTGTCTTAAATTCTACTTATGAGTGAAATCATGTGGTATTCGTTTTTCTCTGAGTTATTTCTCTTAGCATTATGTTCTCTAGCTCCATCCATGTCACTGCAAATGGCAAGATTTCATTCTTTTTTATGGCTGAATAATCTTCCATTGTATGTACATACCACATCTTCTTTATCCATTTATCTGTTGATGGACACTTGGACTACTTCAATAATATGGCTGTTGTAAATAATGCTGCTATAAACATAAGGGTGTGTATATCTCATTGAATTAGTGTTTTTGTATTTTTGTGATTACTAGACCATAGGATAGTTCTATTTTTAACTTTTTGAGGACCCTCCATTCTGTTTTCAGATTCTATTTCTATAAATGGAATTCATGACTAAATCAAGGGAGGTATGGAGTATAATGGTGAAATGGCTTGACCCAGACCAATGGAATCATATCCCAGTATGTAGAATGGCCCCCAATGATCCCCACTTCCTGGTATTCACACCCTTGTGTAATCTCCTCTCCTTAAGTATGGGCCAGATTTGTTTATTTACCTTTAGGGAATAGAATGTGGCAGATTTGATATGCTATCACTTTTGCGAGATTACGAAAAGCTGTAGCTTCCATCTTGGGTATTCTTTTGTTCTTTCTTACTTGTTGAAAGAGAAAATAGCTAGCTGCCATTTTGTGAGCTGCTCTATGGGGAGGCCCACATGGCAAGAAGTGGAGGGAGATCTCTGGTGAATAATCCAAACTGAATCTTGCCTATGGCTGCATGACTGAGCTTAAAAGCAGATCCCTTCCCAATCCATCTTCAGAGCAAACCTCTGTTTTGGCAAATTCACAACTTAAATCCATGAGAGAACTTGAGGCAGGGGCACTCAGCTTCATTGCTGTATCATTTACCTATTGTGTAACAAACAACCTCAAAACTCAGTGGTTGGAAAGACAGCAACATTTATTATCCTGCAGTTTCTGTGGGCCAGGAGTTTGGGAGTGACTCACCTGGGTGGTTTTGGCTTGAGGTCTCTCCTGAAGTTATAGTCAAGATGCTAGTTGGGGATACTGTCACCTCAGGGATTGACTGGAACAGAGAGTCACTTCTAAAATAGCTCACTGACATTCCTGGCAAGTTGATGGTGTTTAGGAGGTCTCATTTCTTCGCCACATGACTTTCTTATGATTTCTTATGTGTTCTTACAGTATGGCATCTGATTTCCTCCAGAATGAGGAATCCAAGAGAGCAAGGTGGAAGCTGAAATGGTTTGTGTGACCTAGCATCAGAAGTCACGTGCCATTCTTTCTGCCATAATGACTGACCCCACAGATTATCCCTGATAGAATGTGACAGGGACCACCCAGGATTACTTTTATCCAGAGGCAAGCTATTTGACCTTGGACTGTTGCTCAATGTTGCTGAACTTCAGTTTCCTACACTTTGAAATGGGGATAACGGTAGCTGTCTTACAGGGTTGTGAAAATTAAATGTAATATTTCAGAGATCAGGATATAGTAACCAGTACATGCAAGTTGTCTTTTCTCAGTGTAATTTTTCTAAAAAGAGTGGGCTTGTGTAAGAGTATAAAATGATGGGCATTTCCAGTATAGTTATCTTGAGCTATAAGAGAACCTTATGTGTGTGCTTAATAAATGTTAGCTATTTTCATCATTATTATTACTAGTTATGAGGGTATTATAGCTTAGATTGCAGAGCTGGCCCATTTTTCTTAACACTGTTTCAGAGGGATTCCATAGATGACTTGTTATCTGATCATCTTACCTCTGAAGTTCATTGGGAGGCTATCTAATGGCAGCCCTTGATTAAACCACATTTAACACATTATGACCTAATAAAATATTCTGGCTAGTGAGACTGCCTCATTACATGTCACAGAAATTAAAAGTGCAGCTTCTAATATAAGCGTGCTGTCTTTAATATGCTGGCAGAGAGCTTTTTTGCTGACAGGGTCAGCAGAATACAGAGTATGCCTGATCTATAATATCTGCAGGTCAGTTCAGACATTCTGAAGACATTCCCTTCTTTAGATTGTAGAAGGGTATATTATATTTGCTTTCAGCTCACAAATGTGGAGTACAGATTCTACAAGAAAATAGGATATAGTTTTAGGAAAAATTTGGTTGTAAGGAACAGAAACTCAAAGTTGCTTAAGAGTAGGTACATTTATCTTAGGTGTTCAGAGAAATCTCATATAATGCAACTATTGGGAATAGGCATCTTTCATGAGACTGCAAATTCATTTGGTGATCTTTGTTTTTCTTTTGCCACATCTTTATTTCTCATCTTGAGAAATGTGTGTTAGGCAACCTCTAACATGGTCTGTAATGATCCTCCTCTCTCCTGGTATTCATGCCCTAATATAATTTTCCTTCCTTAGATGTTGCCTGGACTTACTGACCTACTTCTAAAGGTAGAAGTAATGGGATGTCACTTTTGAGGTTAGGTTTAAAAAGGTGATGACTTTAATCTTGGGTGTGTGCACTCTCTTTCAGAACACATGTGTTGGTGGAACCAAGTGCTGTGTTTTGAGTAGCCATATGGAAAGGACCAGTTGATTTGGTGAAGACTTGAGGTCCTCAGTCCAACAATTTATGAGAAACTAATGACATTTAATCTGAAAGCCTGTGATTAACTAAAGCCTGCTAATAGCCACATGAACTTGGGAGTGGATATCTCTTCCCCAGTTGAGTCATCGAATCTTGAGGTGGTTAGAACATCAGCTGACAGCTTGACTGTAACTTCTTGAGTACTGTAAGCCAAAATTTCCCAGCCAAACTGCTTCTGATTCTTGACTCCCCAGAACTGTGAGAGAAATAACATTTGTTGTTTTAAGCTGCTAATTTTTGGTATAATTTGTTATGCAGCAGCAGGTAATAAATACAGATTGGGTGCTTAGAAGTAGGGTACTGCCATGTTGAAAACCTAAAATGTAGGACTGGCTTTGAAACTGGGATTTTAGCAAATCTAGTGAAATTCTAGAGTGCTTTGAAGAAGCTGTTAATAGAAAAGTCTCAATCTTTTATAAGGCTGAGAGTGGTTGCTGGCAGTAAAATGAAGGAAAGGGGGATCCTTGTAATGAGGGACAGAAAACTTAGCAACATTGTTGCTTGTAATGTGAAAAGTAGAGAATGTACTTTATGTATCAGTTGATCCAGCTCAGGAGGTTTTCAAGCAATATGCTGAAGGTGCTGTCTGGTTTCTTCCTGCAGCTTATATAGTAAAACAGGAGAGGAATGAATTAAATCAAGGAAAGGATGTTAAGTTAAAAGAAGCCAAGAGTTGATAGTTTTAAAAATTTTGTTCTTCCAGATGGCAGCCGGTACCAAAATTAAGAAATGGATTTTGATTGAAAATCAAATCCAGGGTCCTGCCCTGAGAACAGAGATCTAAAGATGAAGCAAAGGATGTCACTGTCAAAACTTCTGTTAAGACCTCAGAAAGATCAAAGGTCATGCCCCAGGGTATTATTCAGCAACACAGAGGGCCCTTTAAAGAGATTAATGGTGCTTCTCTCAGATCCTCTCATTGAAACTGTAGTGCTTAGATGTCTTAGCCAAGGCTCGAGGGAAGGAAGAGCTTATTTCAAGATTTGTGAGCATGCCTTTTGTCTAATGGAATGAACCCCAAGATGATTCACAGTAGACCCACAAAGTTCTTAAAAGAGTTATATATGCAGAAATATTGCCAGCTTGGACTTAGGGGGATAAAGACAGTATAAAAAGAGGAGAGACTTTTGAACCCCAGAATTACTGGGAGGAAAGAAGCTGTGATAGCCGCTTAGCTATAAACACATTCTATCTTTCATAACAAAGGAAAAGAAGACTCAGAGGGCAGAATAAAGAACCAAGAATGTAGTTGAGAATAGGGAAGATTATTCCCAGGCCTTGAAATGTCACTAGGGAGCAGCCAACATCTGCCCAGTTGGATTTCAGAACTGTCAAGGATTGTTGTGTAGCCCTTATCTTCCCTTTTAGACAGGAATGTTTATAGTAGTTTTCCAATACTCTGGTTTCATCATATCATCATACATTGTGTGTATGTGTATGCGTGCAGACGTGTGAGTGTGTGTGTGTGTGTGTGTGTGTGTGTGTGTAGAGAGGACAGATAATTCTTTAATTTCCCAAGTCTGTCGATCAAGAGTACTGAATTTGAGGAGCTGTACTTATTAACATATAATGTATTATTTGCCCCACGGTACATGTCTGTGAATCATCAGGCTTACTGCGGAGCTGTACTTAGAGAACTACACCTGACAAGTCCCTGAGCTTAATGCCTGGACTTAATTTTGATGACAGGATTCCGGACTTTGAACTGATACTCTAAAGGGATAAAACTCTCAATGGTTTGGGAGGAGATGAGGGAATACTGAATGTGAGAGAGATGTGAATCATTGGGAGCCATAGGTTTAACTGTGGTAGGTGGCTTCTAATATGGCTCCCAATGAGTCTCCTTTGTGGTATTCATACTCTTGTATAACCTCTTCTCATGCAGTCTGAGCTGGGTATAGTGACTCCAGGTAATATAGTATAGCCAGAGACCTAGGCTGTCACTTCTAAAATAAGATTTCAAGATGACTCTGGCTTCCATCTTAGATAGTGTTCTTTCTCTTTCTTTCACAAATACACACATCACTGGTACCAAGGGAAACAAGTTGCCATGTAGTGAGCAGACCTATGGAGAGGTCCATGTGCTATTGCAAGAAACCAAGCTCCTTAAGGAGGTTCACCCCAGGAGGAACTGAAGCCTACCAATGACCATGTTAGTAAACTTAGAAGCAGATCCTTAAGGCCCAGTCTGGTTTTGAGATCTCTACAAATGGAACTGACAACTTGACTACAATATTATGAGAGACCCTGGATTAGAATCACCTAGCTAACCTGCTCCCAGATTCCTCACCCTCAGAAAATGTGATATGATAAATGCTTGTTATTTTAAGGAACTGAATTTTGGAGTAATTTGTTATGCAGCAATAGATAACCAAGACAGTCTGCTTTCTCTTTTTTGCACACTGGATTTTCTGTTGACTCATTGCTTTTACACAAGGTTGCTTTGCTTGCTGACCATAACTTACTGATGTGCTCTTTGGGTCCAAATTTTAAATTTTGGGGGAGAAGATCTCATTGGTCTAGTTTGGGTCAGAAATTCCATGCTGGTTCTAATTCCTTTATCTAGAAATGGTGGAGCATGAAGTGTGTAGAGCTGCTTTTTCCAGGCTGTTAGTAAGTTATGTTCTTATAAAGACAGTAGGGAGGAAGTGATGGACCTTTTTAGAATTGCTGCTTTGAGAAAAGGTGCCCCAGAACTGTTTCTGTATCTGGCAAAGTGAGCTGGATTATTTTTAACGGTGAATCCAGGGGCTATAACATTCAGAAGATTCAGTAAAAGTATCATAGACTGCTATGGTGTTAACAGTGATGCTTTTAAATAGTTATACACACTAAATGGAAGTTAATGCAACTCAACAATAATTAGTAAAACTATTTCTATAGTATTTTCACTGAGCTATTGAGATGACAAACTATTTTCAAGGTATAACAACACAGGTGATAACTGGAGCTGTCTGGTGAATACACTGAGTGACTCCTTCAGGGAGATGTTTTCATTCATCAGGAATGATTTAGAAGTCTGTTAGGAAGGAATTGGCTCACAAAACTGTGATGGGGAAGGAGGACTGCTGTGTATGTCTAGGGATACTAGGGGTTATTGTTAACATTTTATGTTTCATTGGTGCATTCTAGTTGCAAACTGCAGTGGTTTTTTTTTCTTTAGATTGAACTCAAAATTGTATTGCAGTAATAAAGAGCTATCTTGTTGAAAGCCTTTTAAAAATCTTTTCCGTTTGGTTAGTGTTACCCTACATAGCCCAGTGACTAGAATGTTCTAGAAGGGATTATATTGCACCCTAAAATTAAAAAAAAAAATATATATATATGTTTTAGCATCAAAAAACTTAAGGTGAAAGAAGACTTGAGTAGAATATTTAAAACAAAGAATGCTAAATGCATCATAGTGTCGAAATAGTTTTGAATGTGACTGTGTAAGATAATATTCACTTTTAACTTACTAGTTGTTTGAATAATCTTGGCACTGAAGCTTATATAGTGAGATTCAGGAGCAAGTGAATTTGCATATCTGCTTTATGAACTCTGGGACATTGGGTCAGGCACTAGCAGTCCTGATTCCTTGAGGTCTCCTGGGAATCCCATAAGGTGGCTGTTGGGACGTTAGACCTGAGGATTTGGCTCCCAGACACTAGATTTATGGCAGTTTAATTATGAAGGGGAAAAAAGAGGCTACTCTAAATGGTGATAGGAGGATCCTGGGGGACAAAGAAGTTGTTCCAATATAGGAGAGACTTGAAGGAATGAGTCCCAATAAAGCAGGTGACATTAGCAACATCAGGAAAGGATTGGCCAAGACACTAGCAGCCTGAGCTTCATAGGATCACATAAAGGGGGTGGGAAAAGGGGACTAACCAACCACGCATGTCCTTCTTACTGATTATGGTGGTATGATCCAATTATTTTTCACAAAGCTTTTGTGTCCATTCCAACTAGGGGCTGGACAGAAGGATGAGTTGAATTAAAAAAAAAAAAAAGAGAGAGAAAAGAAAAGAAAAAAAACCTTGAACTACATTTTCTAATCACAATCATCCATGAATTTGTCCCTCTGGGGACCGAGAATAGGTCTGGAGAAAGAATACTGAGGCTTGCCTTGTGGAGAGTTGCTCTTTTTCTAACTAGAAATAATCGGAAATCATGGATTCTTTTTCAAACCACTAAGATACCTTGTTTTAAGATGTGTCTGTAAGTAGAATTAGGCTGCCATGTTGATTTCTGAATTTGTAATATTGACATGAAGCAATAATAAAGGCAGCCCAAACATGGTCCCTGCAGATCAGGCTGCTTTGGATGTGCTAGGTTTGCCATGTATACACTGCTGGGGAAGTTGGGCACTCACCACCCAATCGGTCGGCTTTTTCTAAGTCTCCTCTCATTGGATGCCACATGGGCTCCATCAGTTTTTATCCAGTAGGAGCAAAATTCTCATTCTCTTTGCAAAAGAATTCCAGTTTAGGGAAAAAAGTAGAAGATAGAGAGTGCAGTCCATATTTCTGTTTTACAGATACCAACATACTGAAAGGTACTTAAGGTTCTGTGCTTCTCGTTGCTTTATATAATAAAATGCTCAATGCCATGTTTGTTGAGACTAGAAAGAAAAAATGTCACTCTGACATAGTTCAGTTACAGAAGTGGTTCTTTTTTTTTAAAGCTTTTATTTATTTATTTATTTCTCAGAGAGAGAGAGAGAGAGAGAGAGAGAGATAGTGTGAGAAGCAGGTAAAAGGAGAAGCAGGCTCCCTACTGAGTAAGCAACCCAATGTGAGACTCGATCCCAGGGTCCTGGGATCATGACCTGACCCAAAGGCAGCTACTTAACTGACTGAGCCACCCAGGCATCCTATAGAAGTGGTTTTTATGTTAAAATCACCAAGGGAGCTTTAAAAAATCCCAATTATCCATGCCAATTAATCTGGAATCCAAGCACCAGTAGCTATTAAAGCTCCCCATGATTGAAATCATTCAATGTGAAGTCAAGGTTAAGATTATTGAATTAGAGTCTCATTGCTCTGTGGAACTGCAAATATGGTACTCAAAAATATGTATATAAAACCATCCCTACTAAATTATATTTCTAGCTGGGAGGTAAAATTAGCTTGTCCTCATGGCTAATAGTTTAGCTTGTTAGTCTGCTTATCATGTATCTATCTATCTATCTATCTATCTATCTATCTATCATCTATCATCATCTCTATCATCTGTCATCTATTATCTATCTATCTATCCATCATCTATCTATAAATCTATCATCATCTTTCTGTCATCTATCATCTACCAAGGAAGCTGTCTACCTATCTATCTGCCTATCTGTTCACCCACCCATCCATATCCATCCTGAAACAGAGGTTGTGTGTATTTTGTGGAGAATCTTAAGTGAAAGGGTGATCCAGGGATAGGTAATTAAATAGGCAATTAGTCATTAAAGATTTTTAGATAGCAAAGAAACATGATTGAACTTGGTTTAAAAATAATCTGGTGTTAATAGTGGATTTCATGATCAGAGAGCTGACCAGGTCAGGCCAGAACACAGGTTATTTTGTAATAGTAAGCTGAGAAGGAAAGAAGTCTTTAAGATTGTGGTGATGAAAATGAATAGGAAACTAATATGAAAGAGCACTTAAAAAAAATAAGGGCATTTGCCCTACTTAAAAATTAGAATGATCCATGGAAAAATCTATCAGAATGAATACTGAGGAAACCACTTGGGCTTTCTTCTCTTGAACCCAAAGGTCCTTTTCAGGGCTAGCCTAATTCCCCATTGCCTTTTTCCTGCTTGCAGCACACCCAGGACTTCTGCCTGGTTTCTTTTCTGTTTTCAAGCTGCTACCACTCAATTTTTCCCTTGGACTTTGCAAGTCTGATCTTGGAATGGGACACAGTCCTTTGTTCCTTACTGCACTGGAAGAGAAGTATCCAGGTGCTTGATACTTTTAACATTTTAATACATATTATCTTTTTCACCAACAAGGATGTGGGACATCATTCTTTTCACTATTTCCACTCAGCCCAATATCAATTTCTATCAGTTATTTATTGCCACAGTTATGCTGTGTATAACCACCCAAACTCAGTGACTAAACAATACATGTATTTAACTCATGAGTTTTTGGGTAAACTGGGTGATGTTTTTGGTCTTGCCTTGATAAATCATGCATTGATTGTGACTGGTATCTCTCACATACTCAGGTATTAGATAGCTTCTTGTTTAGTCTAGGAAGGCTTTAGTCAATGGAGGCTTTGTTCGTGTCTTATCCTCCAGCAGCCTAAAATTCCACTGGATAAAGCAAGTCACATGGGTAAGTCCAGAAACCAGAGTTGGTTTTTCTACTACAAAGTGATATGGCAAAGGCAGGACTACAAGAGGGGTGCAGAATTTTTTTAAAAAAGACTTTATTTATTTACTTGAAAGGGAAAGCAGGGGGAGAGAGAAGCAGACTCCCAGCAGATGCTGGGATCATGACTTGGGCCGAAGGCAGATGCTTAACCAACTGAGCGACCCAGGCATCCCAAGAGGGGTGCAGAATTAATGTAGTCAATTCTTTACCGTCTTCTTTTTCATCCTTCTTCCACTGCTTAAATGCAGGTTCGATCTTCACCCCTGTTCATACTCAGAGTCCTCATGAAAACAGCCCAAGAGGGCATTATGTTAAATCTTATCTTTTTTCCTAGGTTGATGCTTTAGCCCAAATGTCTAATTTCTTAATAACAACAGCAATAAATTTAGTAAAAGTAATAATAATGATCTTTTTTCTATGTAACAGACACCATCCAAATTTCTTTGCATTATGGCATTATTGAGTCCTTATAACCATTCTTTTAGGAATTGTTATCCCTATGTAACAAGTAAGGAACTGAAGTTGCACAAAGTCAACATTTAAAAAACTTGCATAAAGTCAACATCTCAATATTTCTTTTATTATCAGAAGTGAGATGTTTTATTGCCCAAAATATGACCAAGCAAAGATAAGAAATAACAGACAACCACTCAACATTTTGATGAATTAATTTTTTGGTTATGTACATTTTGAAAGCAGTTACCAAGGAGTAAACATTTTAATAACTGAGATGTGGGAAATCTGCTTTATTGAGAATACTGAGTTCATGTGAACAATATAAGCCTGCATTAATAGACTGCATTTATATGGAGCCGAAATCAGTAAAATATTCTTACCTCTGTCCCAAAGTACAACTCACCTTTCTCTCCCAACTACATGATTTACCTATTGACTTTACTTTCATTTCATTTTGTTATGTTGAGAAAAAAATTTTTAAATTTTTTTTAAAGATTTTATTTATTTATTTGACGGAGAGAGAGAGAGAGAGAGAGAGAGAGAGAGAGAGAGAGAGATCACAAGTAGGCAGAGAGGTAGGCAAAGAGAGAGGGGGAAGTAAGCTCCCTGCTGAGCAGAGAGCCTGATGTAGGGCTTGATCCCAGGACCCTGAGATCATGACCTGAGCCGAAGGCAGAGGCTTTAACCCACTGAGCCACCCAGGCGCCCCTCTAAATTTTTGATATACAGAACTTAACAGGATATATAAACAACTCAGTTGAAAGAATCACAATTAAAAAATTATAAAACTTTTTCTTTCTTCATTTTTCAGGAAGCATACAAGGTGGGCAAAGGTAAGTTTTATTTACTAGCAGAAGCATGTAATATGTGTGTGCTAGAAAATGATCAGTAGTATTCCAATACATTTTAATTCAGAACATCTATCAAAATAAGAAGTAAGATTAGAATTCATGTAAAAGATCTTATAACTCTGTATTTCCTCAAATTTTATTCTAGGATGAAATCATATTGGGTCTTAATGAAATTTAGTGGAAATGCACAGTGAATACCAATAGAAGTTCTCTGAGAATTACTCCAGTGATGATGACATCATTTAGAGAGCCGTAAGTATACCATTGGAATAAATATTCCAGATTATTAAATTTTATTACTTATAAAAGCCAGATTAATTATTTTTATTTTAACCATTTTTTTTTAAGGAAACCTAATGCCAATGTGTTATTGTTCTCCTTTTTGAACTGAGCATACTAAATTTTTTATTCATTTTGTGATGAGTAGGTCTCAGGTTACCATTATGAATAATTTTTGTTTTATATGTTAATACAGTGTTTCCCTCAGGGGCTAGTGAGTTATGTATGTCTGTTTGATTAATTACCTCAAATTTTTAAATAAGTCCTGGTGATTCTCTTGCCTCTATTGTCTCTTCCTTACTCTAGGCTGTTTCAATTTAACAATTCCCTTTCCTTGTTACTTTTAATCTATTTTTTCTATAGCCCTATTTTAGTACAAATCAGATAAACCTTCTAGATCAGTAGATTAAGCTGTATATTACATTATAATTCCGTAGCCTTTGTCCCAAGAGCCTGTGCTCCACAATTCTGAAAATACCATAAGTGGATTTGTTCATTCAAAATGTGTTCCGAATGTCAATATCATATTTCACTGAATCTAAGATGTCAGTTAAAATACAGACCACTGTTATATGGACCACTAAGAAGGGAAAAAAAGAGATATCCCCAATTTAGAGATGCTAAAATGTATATAAATATAAGTCTTGGAGGAGATGAAATATGATGTATAAGTGAGAGGATGTTCTGGGTGATGAGGGCGCATCAATAATCAAAACTGATAATATACCTCTTCTGATGGAACTTACATTTGAATAGGGAGAAAATAATTATGTCAGGTGACTATTAGTGCCATGAGGGGAAAGCAAACTATGCAAGGAGAAGAGAGTGAAAAGTGGGAGTAGGGTGTTCTTTTTGTATATTCAGAGTCAGTAAAGAAGTCTCTGATACAGGGATATTTGAGGAGAGACCAGAAGAAGGGTAAAGAGTGAGCCATGAGATAGGATAAGATAACTCCAGGTAGTGGGGACAATGAGTGCAAAGAACATGGGATGGGAACATGTTTGGGGTATTGAGGGGACAGGAAGCTCCATCATGGCTGCAGTGGAAGAAAGGAGAGAGTAGTAGATGACATCAAAGAATTGGTGAGCTCCAAGTTAGGTCAGGCCTTGTCTATATGGTAATAAGAACTTTGAATTTTACTCTGTGTTGGATAGTAAGCTGTACAAGGCTTGTTGAGTAGAGATGTGACGTGATTTGATTATGGTTTTTTTTTTTTTAAGATTTATTTATTTATTTATTTATTTATTTATTTGATAGAGTGAGAGAGACACAAGTAGGCAGAGAGGCAGGCAGAGAGAGAGGGGGAAGCCGGCTCCCTGCTGAGCAGAGAACCCGATGCGGGGCTTGATCCCAGGACTCTGAGATCATGACCTCATCCGAAGGAAGAGGCCTTAACCCACTGAGCCACCCAGCTGCTCCCTGATTATGTTTTAACATACGTACTGTGCCTGCTGTGTGGTGAACAAGTGGAAACAGGAAGATCAGGTAGGGGACTATTGGCAATTATCCAGATAAGAGATGATGGGAGCTTAGACCAGAGTAACAGTAACAGAGGTGGTGAGAAGTGGTCAGATTCTGGGTGTATTTTGAAGGCCAATCTTTTAGAATTTGTTGAAGGATTCAATAATGGGGTATGAAAAGAAGAGGGGAGTCAGAGATGACTCAAAGTTTTTTGGCCCACGAAGGATTATGGAGTTGACATTTGCTGAGATTGAGGAAAACTGAGGGAGGGGGAACAATGTGGAAGAAAAACAAATGATGTTTTGTACATGTTAGGTTTGAAATGCCTTTGCTCTCAAGTGGAGAGTTGAGATATGCAGTTGGATACTGATTTTGTGCTTCAACGGAGAGGCCCAGACCAGAGAAATAAATTTAGGAGTCCAGAGCAAGTGTCAACAGAGGTGTCAGTTCTTGCTCATAGATTGAGTAAAATAAGGACTAAGAACTGGCACTGGATTTTTCAACTTAGTCTTTGTGAGACAGAATAGATTGGAGTGAATACAGGAAAGAATGAGAGGAAAATTAGTAGAGGCAAATCTCTTAAGGAGGACAGAAAAATGGTGTGATTATTACTTACATAAGTTTGAAGCCTTTCCAGTTACTTTTAATATCATCTGGTTAGAAGGTGTAGCAACAAAGTATCTGGGCTGCAGGGAACATTAATTTTCTGATGTCATGTCTCAAAAGACTTGGTCAAGAAATGAAGTAAGCTCAAATATACTTACCATTCAAAGAAAAATCCTGTGTTCTTTATAATTGGCATTGCTTTTTTGAAAATTTAGGGAAGCATTGAAGATGAAAGAACAAGATTTGCAAATACAAGATCCAAAAGGGTCGGTCATCCTGAACACTGGAAATCTCCACACTAAATAAGGTATTTGTGTTAATAGGTGCCTAGGCAGATACTAACTTGAGACTCAGATACTATTATATGTATTGATACTTCAGATACTACTTATCTCAAAGGATGGCTGGGGACTCAACAGGAACAGCTCAGAACAGCTAAAAATGTAGGGAGGCTCCCATATGAAATCCATGCTGGGAATTCAAGTAGCTGTTGCACTTCTAGAACGGGTAGTTATAACCTTTTAGAAATAAGTATTTGAGGATTGAATGATTGTATTTCAGTAACCTGCAGCATCCTGTTAATATGTAGTTCCAGATTTTTGTTGGCTAGATAACTCCCAACACTGACCTCAAGGCATGATAACAGCCCCACTCCCTTGAGTGTTTTCAGACTCTACCCTAGTGAATCGCTAGGTGATGTTTCACAAATGCTCATGGGTCAGTCGCTGTCACTTCTCTGTTGGGTACCATACCAGCTACTCTGCCATGGATGGCTGATGCTCTACTGCTTTTCGTTCACTGGGGAGGTTCAAATAGCTATTTTGAGATAGCCATAATTGCCACTTTCCTCCAAACTTTAAGCTCTGTTGCTGAGTCTTATTCATCATTCTGGATATCTTCTTTATTTAGCATGATTTCTTTCTTTGGGGCTCTGCAGTGCTCTCAGGCAATTTACCTTATCTTTCTCCTCACCTTTGTTGGCCAGAAATGTCATCTGTGTCTGAACTGTAGCCTTGGACCATTGTTTGAGTTTTTTGCCTTTGAGGCTTCTCATCCCTCATGTAAATCAGTGGACATAAAGTTATACTAATGGCTGTGACCCAACTCTATATGCCAGATGGATCTGGTCTCATCTATTTCCAGGCTAACCAGGAACACTTAGAACACCTGTGAGTTCTAGAGAGGGAACAATGCTGTGGGCATGACGTCTCTGCATTTTCTCCCCTTTACGTATGCTATAGTAGCTCAGATCTTTGGAGCAGCAGAAAGGGAAATGGGAGTTTAGATTCTCTATTACCATAATTATTCTTTACCATGAAAACCCATTTTAGGGGCTTAAATTGGTGGTGGGTATTGCGAGGATCTGGAAAAATAATTGTATTGTACGTGTGTGTGTGTGTGTGTGTGTGTGTCTGCTAGTCTGCCTACTAGGTTAGAAAAAGCTTTTCAGTTGCTTTTTCCTTTACTCAGTATAGGACATGCCCTAAAAATAAATCCTCTGACTGATTTTGCTCTTGGAACTTTGGGAGTTCAGATAGGTGGGTAATATGTTGGAGTTTCATTTAGAATTGCTATTAAAAAGCCTTTGTGTATAGATGATGGTGCTGCTGACACACACTGCTGGCACATTGAGTGTTGCTAGTGGTTTTTGTTCTTCCCGGCAGCAGGGTTGAGTCTGAGCTGAGACATCCCTGCTACTCTCCAGGTCCCCATTTATGAAATGGTTGGCTGCTTCCAGGGAGGAAGCCAATGGCTGGGAACCATTTTTTCCCGTGCAATGTTAAGTGCTCCTTGTGGACAGTGCTGCCAGAGGGATGATGAAAACCTGGCAAATTATTGTTCATTTCAAGGCAGCTCCTAATGGGCTTTCCTACTGAGGGGAAGTCCAAAAAGAAAAGGAGACCACAGCAGGCAGGTGCTGATGCCTTCCTCTCTTTGGCCAGTCCCCAGCTGCTGGGTCTTCCCTGAGTGGTCGAGGTATTGATGAGGGCAGCACGTTCCAGGTCTCAGGACAGCTGCTCAAAAACCAGCGGAGACAGCAGGCAGGTGAAACACTAAAACGTTATGCTATGAAATATTTAAAGAAAGCTGTGAATTTAGCTTTCTTTTGATTAGTTCTCCAGATCTATACTTCAGTAGCTTTGCTGAAGGGCCAGAATCAAACCAGAGATACCCCCAGAGCCCATTTAAGTACTTTGCAGTGTTTACTTAATATTTTAAAGATAAAAAACACTTTGGAACATTGAGCACTCCAAAAAAACAAAACCTATTTATGGACCCTGAGGGCATTTCACCTTTAAGACAGCAAAGCTGCCAGGAAACGGAAGAAGTCTTTGATTTTTTATAGCACTAGATAAATTTTGGGATGAGTCAGCTTCAGTGGGGTCTTTTAACTCTTTCTACTCTGTCTTGGGGGTGTGTGAAGCATAACCTCAGAGAAACATACTTCCTTTTATTACGATGCCTTCCACCACTTTTTATTCAGAATATTTTAACCAAAGGAACAACCAAATGTGTTTTGCCACGATACAGAGCTTGAAGTGGAAACAAGAGAACTGTAACAAAAGAACTATAGATTGGCCCCTTTTCAGAATTAGAAAGCCTAGGTTCTAGTGCTAGCTCTGGTGTTCTGTGGTTATGTAACCTCAGGGAAGTTTTGGCCGTGCCAGTTACTACCTGTGTGACTCTGGGCAAGTTGCTTGATCTTGCTGGAGCATGTATTTTTCTCATCGACAACATAAGGAGAATTAATCACCCCTACCACACTGGCCTATTGGAGAACCGAGTACAGGTACAGCACCAGCTTAAGGCCTTGCATATTGCAAGCACCCAGGAATGGTAAATGTTACTAGATCTGAAAAGAAAGGGTTTGGTTTTAACTCCATTTAAAAAAATTTATAAAATGGTGATAATAATATACATTGCATAAGTTTATTATAAGGTTTAAATGAATATGACATGGGTGAGGACTTTATATACTAAATGCCATGTAAAGGTATATTTATAATCACAGTGGCTTTTGAAAATTGGCAGAAAAGACAGTTAAGAGGAAAGAAAAAATTGAGAAGATAGCAGGAAATTTGGAAACAAATCTATGGAGTGGTTTGCACATTATTAGAAGTAAAAGAACAGAATTAAAACTGCCACTCAAACCAGACCAAACCAAAACATGTAACGAATCTAATCTAAATCTAAATCTAATCCAAATCAAACCAAAACATATAAACAAAGCAAGCCAAAATACTCCCAAAAGTGCCACCCCAAACCCAAACAGCACTCATCCTGCAAGTGTGCTAGGAACACATTGAGTTGCTCCTCTCAATCTTAATACATTCATTATAGCTCTCTTCTCAAGAGAATCTGCTGGTCAGTGTTTCTGGTTCTGAGATAATTAAGTAAAGAATGTTGTGAATGAAAGAGTGAACCCAGCTACTGGAGAATACTACACAGACCTTCCTATTTGAGCCCAAGCCCAGCCTGGCTGCTCTTGATCCGGGCAGGCTCCAGGAACGCCTCTGTTCTTTCTTTTCTCAGGAGATATCACTACCCAGCCCAGCACTTTGAATACTGTGATGGGGACATGGGTCACACTCTCCAGCTGCATACTTTCTGTGTCAGAGCACAGGCAACAAGGATTATTATTTTAAGAATTTTCTGCTGAGGATAGGGAGGGACCAAGACAAGATGGCGGAGGTGTAGGAGGCACGGAGAGCACTGGGATTCAGAAAGAGGCTGAAAACCACTCTAAAAGCCGGCAAACACAACAGCAGAGAGAAGAGAATAAGAAC
>JAQQSY010000365.1:0-18517 GCA_028646535.1 Procyon lotor | reverse complement strand
ATTAGAAAGGACGAATATCCAACTTTTGTATCAACATGGATGGGACTAGAAGAGATTATGTGGAGTGAAATAAGTCAAGCAGAGAAAGCCAATTATCTTTTGGTTACATGTGGAGCATAAGGAAAAACATGAAGGGCATTGTGAGAAGGAAGGGAAAGGGGAATGGGGGGAAATCAGAGGGGGAGATGAACCATGAGAGACTGTGGACTCTGAGCAACAAACCCTCTGAGGGTTTTGGAGGGCAGGGGGTGGGGGTTTGGGCGAGCCCAGTGATGGGTATTGAGGAGGGTACGTATTGCATGGAGCACTGGGTGTGGTGCATGAACAATTAATCTTGTAACACTGAAAAAATAAAATAAACGTATTTGGGGGAAAAAATTACAGAAATGTAAGTCCACTATGCATATATTTTTACTAAAAGATTTCATGATCTGTTTAAAGAGAGGAAGAGAGTTTTAGTCCCAGTGATTTTGTCTTCATCTCTTTCTTTATTGCCCCAATTTCTCATACCATACATGTAGTGTTTATGTGACTAGATCTAAAAATACTACATAAATATTTTTAAGTTAAATGTGAGTGCCCTCAGTTCCTAAATGGAGAATACTGGGCCCAGGCTAGGTTGAAATTTTCTCTTGTCAATTCAAAAGGGGTACAAAAAAAGTGCCATTTCTTTATTGTCTTAAGTCAGGTTTTACTGTCAAAAACCAGATTGTAAGAGAGGATTTAAAATGTTTAAGAGAATAAATTTTGCAATCATTTCAAAAGCTCCTATTTGCATGCAAGCCATTGGTATGCTAATTTCCAATCATTCCCATCTTATTCATTAAAACCAGTCACCCAAGGTTCTCTCCAATCAATAATTGAAGGTAGGCGTAGGGGAGGGTGACAGGGATGAAGGATGGGAAGGGCCTCCGGAGCCTGGAATTAGAGCTGCATTTCCTTTAACATCCATTCTGTATTTCAGACTTTCAATTCAGATGCTCATTTCCCTTATTAAATCATCCAGGAATGTCCACAAGGTGACTTTGATTCCCGAAGTTCATCGGAGTGAGCGAGTTTTCTGTTTGGACTTACAGTGAAACTTCTTATTTTGTATCTGTCCCAACACCAGTGGGGAGTGGGTTTGGGAGCCACATTCTGGAACCGCTTCCCAGACAACAACTGAGATATTAGCCCTCTAATCCTTGCCAGAGGGAGGAAGCCCAGCTTTGTGCAGTCCAGAAAGAGCTTACCCATGAAGTTATCAAGGGGCTGCTGGGGCCCAAAGATGCTCGAGAAACATGTGAAATCTCAGTTACATTCACTTCAGAAATGAGCCCCATGGGATTGTATTCAAAGTTAGCAATATGTGAAACCTTCAGTGCAGAGGGAAAAGAAAAGGATGAGTACTGTTGACCAAGCTGGAAAGGCTGACTGGAAGCTTCTCAGAGGAGAGTAGGTTCAGTTCATCCATCCTCAGCAGGTGCAAGGGGAGCCATGGCAGGTTCAGACCAGCTGTACCTGCCTGGGCAGCTCTGTTTCTCAGGCATCCCCAGGACTTCACATGGGTCCTGGCTGAGGAGCGGAGAGGATCTTCAAGACTCAATTCTAACCATCCCCTGCATTCAAGTCCCTGCTGTTCTCATTGCCTGGGATGCACCTTTCTCCTGTGTCTACCTGAGAAACGTCAATGCCAGCTTGAAAACCAGCTCAAAATTCACCTCAGACCAAGAGGTAAATAGAGTATGAACCTACAAACCAAGAAGATCCAAGTTCGAATTCTGACTGTATCCCCTACCAGCTGTGTGGTCTCGGGCACATTACCTTGTAAAGACTTGTGTCTCTACCAGGTCAAATAGGAGTCCTAAAATCTACTCCACTCCTTGGGAAAGTAGATGGGGCTGCTGCCTTCAGGCTTCCCCCAAACCATGAGACCCTCAAAGGCATCCTATTCACATATATTCCCTTCACTACTGGAGTCGTGGTGGGCCAGAAGTCTAACACACCTGTCTGTGGCTTTAGAGTGGGGATTCTCCATGTGATGATGCTTTAGGGAGGTTTTTTTAAAAATCCTGTTGCTGTTTCTCCTCCCTCGCACCCCCTAAACAGAGACTCTGCTTTTGGAGGAGAGGTATAGAGGAGGACAAGGCCTGGTTGGTAGCACCCTCCTCGACCCAAGGGATTGGGATTGCAATGTGCATCAGGGCTGGTTCAGTGACACAGATATGAACTGCCCTACCTTCTAGGGACAGGAGTCCCTGGAAAGTGGGAGGGGGAATGGAGGAGCTTTGGACAGGAAGCACAGTAGCTGGAGTGACACATGACCCACCCCAATCAAAGGACTGAAGGCCAGATGTGTCAGTACAACAGGCAGATGTATGGTGCCAGTCCTGGATGCTGGCAACTGTAGGAGTATATTCCCATGCAGTCAATCGACTGCAGAAGAGTAGAGCCAGGACACTCCCCAGGCAATGGCCTACCAACCATTATATTTGCATGAACAGATCATGCTCCCCATCACCTGCTCACCTGAGGGAGGCCAACTGCAAATGTTCCTGCCACCCCCTTGTATTCTCACTCTTGAGAGACAGCTGTCACCATAGCTCCACCTTCCCCCACCCCCTGCGCTCTCAGGTTGACAGGAGTGATTTCTCTACCCTGTCTGTGGAGACATTTAGTTGGCCCACCCTGGATTTGGAGACATCTGGCTCCAAGTGGATGATCCCCCATCTAGACTCACTCCGTGAGCCTGGATTCCTCTCCCTTCCACTTCTGGGCCCGTTCCAGACACAAGCATCGCCTTTATCTGCCTCCCAATGACATCACCTCTCCATGTTCTGAGGGCTTTTCTCCTATTGTTAGACTGTCACTGAGCTCTGTCCCAACTCTCACAATGCCCCAGTTGGGCAGCGTCCGTGAGGTCTTGAAAATATAACAGAGAAATGTCTTGTAGTGAGAAATCAGGATGTGGGATAATAGGTAGGAAAAGTAGCTTCACAGAATTAGGGAAAGCCCTAGTTGGTTTAAGTTTCACTGACCCAGTTTCATTGCTCAAAGCACAGCACATAGATCAAGGGACAGTGACCTCACACACACAAAAAGCTCCCTACTGTTCTGCAAATGTCTTCTCTCTTCTACCACCAATCCATGGATATTTAATTACACATGAGTGAGTGACAAAAAGAACTTCCCACCCTAGGAAGTAGCTGGTGAGTTTGCCAGTGACTTAAGACAGGTGATTTTCATAGGTATAATGGGGGAAAAATCACTCTCCCTCATTTTTATACAAGAATTTAATGGGAGGGGTACCTGGGTGGCTCAGTGGGTTAAAGCCTCTGCCTTTAGCTCAGGTCATGATCTCAGGGTCCTGGGGTCGAGCCCCGCATCGGGCTCTCTGCTCAGCAGGGAGCCTGCTTCCCCCTCTCTCTCTGCCTACTTGTAACCTCTCTCTGTCATATAAATAAAATCTTTTTAAAAAAAAAAAGAATTTAATGGGAGGGGGAGAAGGGAGTTCTGGTTCTGGGGTGGTAAATGGGGCCGATCACACCTACATGTAACTTCCAGGAATCCACTGCCTATGCTTAATCCCCTGAGTGAGCAGGAAGGGGATGAGAATCATCCTTTCTTAGTGGACCTCAGTTTCCATGACAGTGAATGTTGGTAAAACTGTGGAAAGAAAGTCTGAATGATTGTAAGAGTTTTGGTTTGACTGATAAAGCTGCAAATTTTACTACGGAGGGAGTAAGTGGTAACAGCTTCACCAATATCTCCAGGAGGAGGTCAATGCATTCATCAAGGGCCCACAAAAACACTGACTCAGGAAAGATTACAGGAACTGAACGTATCATCTACAGAAAACCAAGGTAAGGATGGGAGGGCCAGAAAGTCAGACTCTTGAGAGGCTTCCAAAAGCAATACTTGAGCAATTAACTTTTAAATTCAATAACCTCTGTGGAACCAAAATTGTTCTGTATCCCCAAATCTTTGGTAAAGTCTGCTACCCAAGCAAAAGAGTTAATGAGGTTTACTTCTAGCTGAGAGCAAAGAGTTTGGGAAAATAAACAAAAAACCTGAATTCCCCATCTGAGTCATGGTTACGGGAGCATGGGGTGGTGAGATTTGGAGCAAGAGGTGACTGTGGGTAGGTGAGCCCTCCAAAGCTTGCATAAATCTTGAAGACCGCATTAGACTTCCCATAATTGGTAGCATAAGGCAATCACATTCAATTGTTAAGGGTCAGGGTTACCCAACTAACATCTGGGTTACATATGTAATGTGAATTGAATTTGCATTGCATTTATGTTGATGCTTCTGATTTTTGTACAGGGATAGAAGAGAAAAACATGGCTGTGAAAGTGTTCAGATCACTGGTGTTTATTAGTCTACTAGCACAGCATATATACCTGTGGTGTGCGAGGTTCCATCTATGATGAAGGCCCAGCCTCTGCCATTCCCAATCCTTGCAGACTGATGCATGGCCCTATGCTAGTGGCTTGTGTACAATCTGCACATGGGACTCAATACAAGAATTCAACAGCACCCAATCTGGTCTAGTTCCTGGTCAACCAAATGAGCCCAGGACATGTGCTTGGATAGGGAAGTCATGGTCAAGGCACACTGCTTGAAAATTTCTAAATCTTACTCTCAAACTGCTGTACGTACCTCATCCAGTTCCATACAAGTTTGCTGATGGATACGGGTCTACATTCCAGTTTGAATAGCACCACCCTAAGACATACACAGAAATACAAAATTCCTGCTTTCATACAAATAAAACAAAATTCTTGCTTTTAAAAAAAATTATTTATTGAGTTATTTTATATATGTAATAGAGAGAGAGAGAGCAAGGGAAGGGAGAGGGACAAGCTGAATCTGTGGCAGAGGCTGACACGGGGCTTGATCCCACGACCTTGAGATCATGAACTGAGAGGAAAAGAAGAGTCGGGTGCTCAACTGACTGGGCCACCCAGGGGCCCCAAATTCGTGCTTTTTTGTAAAAAAAAAAAAAAACACAAAACACAAAAAAACAAAACTTACAAACTTTCCATTAAACATGTTCATGTTCATTATAAGACAAGGCAATCTTAAATTTTGCTTACAATACAAACGTGATTAAATCAAAAATAGATTAATAAATAACATAAATTATGAGTTTTTAAAATGGAGGAATTTAGGGAAACAAGTTTAGGAAAGAACAAAAGAAAACTAGGTTATGGGTAGAAGAGAAGAGAGGTTTGTAAAGGGAAAAAATCTTAAGGGGGTCTTGAGGGCTGTTTAAGATCAGGATAGTTGCAGAGAATTTCAGAAGCATATGAACAAATGCATGGAGGTGGGAATTTTCCATATGAATTTAAGGAACAGTAAGCAGATCTGGTGGGCGGGAAAGGGGAGTTGGTGCAGAAATGTAATGGGTTAAAACAAGCACCAAGGACAGGTAGGGCCAGAATATAAAAGATATTCAATACAAGAAATAGAGAGCTTGGGCTTTCTCCTGCACATTTGTAGACAACAGAACCAGAAAACAGCATTTTATGATGACTCGCGTGGTCCATAAATTATTCAATAAACATTGCGGGTACAAGGGACTGGGCTTGATGCTGAGGAGCAGGCAGATGAGCTCCAAGGCTGCAGCCCAAGGTTAAGGTATGACTCTCAAGCCTGAACTAGGGCAGTCATGAATAAGGAAGAAGTAGGATAAATCCAAAATGTAATCCAAGAAAAAAAAAAAAGGAAGGTGTGTCTTTAATTACTACATGCAATTATAAATGCAGAATACCTTCCTCCATGTCCCCTGCCCTCATCAGGCAATTTTCCATCATCCTTCAAAACCCAGCTCAAAAAAAAAAAAAAAAAAAAAAAAAGACTCAGCTCAAATGTCATCCCCTCTGCAAAACCTTCCTCAGGAGGGGTTCTTTACTTTCTCCTCTGTGCTCACAGCACACCTCTTACCAAGTTCAAACTTCTCACTAACAAAGTGAATGAATGAAAAATGGAAAGAGGAGTCACAGGGGGCTCTGAAGGTTTCAAGGAAAGGCAATTTGGCAAATGGTCACATGGGGTAATATTTCTGGGCAAGGTTCCTCTCAGAACCCGCCCCCTAGGAATTATGCTGACAGAATGGCATCCTGGACCCATGTTACCAAAACAATAAAGCAAATACTAAATAAATGTTAAGTTCATATCAGATAATAAATACACATATATGCACACTTGACTTCTATCTGTGTAAAAATCATTAAAATGTACTCCATTTATTGTTACATTATAATGAAATATATGTGCATTTCATCAGTGGAGAAATATTAGGGGGAAAAAACGTGGCCAGTTCAGTAGCTAAATAGTTCCTCTATCATGGGTTTAAACCCCACCCTCCAACTGCCCCTCTGAAGTTGAGTGGCAGGGTATCATCAAATTACAATGTCACTCTCATGGAGTATATTCACTCATGGACATTGTCCAGGTCAGAACATTGTAGATACTAAAAGTGAGAAGAGAACTAGAAATATAAATTGTAACAAAACCACAGTAAATGGAGTGAATTTTCCTGTAGACTTTACTTTTCCATTTATTTAATGAGAAAATAAATATGTACAGGAAATAAACATGATTTATATAAAGAAATTAAGTGTTTTACATATATGAATATATAATAACCTTAATTCTCAAAAATGTTTATATACGTACATGTATGTATGTATAAACATATATAAGTTTATAGATATAAGTGAACTCTCATTAATAAATCTCGAGATAACTCATTGGATTCTTAAAATTAAAAAATGAACTGTAACAAATTACGTTTAAATATTGAAGACTCATGTTAACATAGCTTTATATTAACACAAAAGGAAATCTTCTTTTCCTATAAAAGTAGCAGTTGTCCCGACCCTGAGGGGTTTGGGGACAGAGGAGAGATGCTCTGCAAGGGAGGGAGAAAGGGTTGTCTCCCTGAGGTTGGAGTGGATTCTAAAGTTCAAGAAAGGGCAGAGTTGGGAGATGACCTTAGAAATCAGGAAAGGGGTTCACCCAGGTTCACTCAACCAAAGACCACAAAACCAGAATGGATGCTGGGGAACACAGAATGGACCTCTGAAATGAGTAGGGATAAGTCTGGGACAACCTCTGGAGCTTACCAATAAGCACATGACATGGCATGTTGTAGTATGGTGTGGTACAATGTGGTGTGGTGTGGCATAGTTTGGGATGGCATGGTGTGGTATAGTGTGGTAGTCTGATATTATGTAATGGGATATAGCGGGGTGTGGTATGGTGAGGCATGGTGCAGTGTAATCAAGAATGGCATGACAGGGTGTGAGAAAATCTGGTGTCATGGTGCAGTGTGGTGTGGTCTGGGTGGCAGGGCCTAATGTGACACATTATGGTATGGTATGGTGTGACAGGCCATGGTGTGGCATGGCTTGTGACATGGCATGGAATGACAAGTTGAACCAATATGCAGGAGGCCCAGATATAGGATGGACTGCAGAAATGTCCTGCAGGCAGCTAGCAAGAGTGCAAGAAGAGCACCCAAGGGAAAAGTAAGACCTGGACGCATGATGTGCATCTTCCTCTAGAGGGGACAAGTAATGCCATAGTAACAGGAGGGCCATCTGCTGAGCACCTGGGTGCAAGGATGCAGCCATGTGCTTTACATACATTATCTCGCCAATCCTCACAATGACCCTGTACAATAGCCCTTGAGAAAGTGAGACTCAGAGAGGCAAAGTTCTTTCCTGAAGGTCACACAGCTAATAAATGATAGAAGCACTTGTGAACCCAGCTTTAGCTGAGTTCCCTCAGTGTTTTTCCAGGGGGATTCCTATCTAAACAAGGTTTTTGCAGAGGTTTCTAGAAGATGTTGTACATGCATCCAGGGAAAAATAAGGGAATGATTCCAATGACTGCAAACCACCTGTACCAATTAGCAATAATATTTGGTGGTAGGTGATAGAAACCCCCAAATGGTGGCTTAAGTAAGATAGGGGTTTATAAAACCACTGGGTGGCCTATGCCTGGGAAGACACTTCCCACTGTGCTCCAAGAGAAGCCCTTATAGACAACAGAAGCTCTTGAGGCTTGTTTTTCTCCATTGTGATAAGAAATCAGAGAAAGACAGGCCAGGGCTGGTATGGCAATCCCCCAAATCATGAAGAACCCAGATTCTGTCTAGATTTGCATTCTATCATCCTCATGTTCATGCTTACAAGATGGCTGCTGGGACTCCAGCCATCATATCCATGTTTTAAATAGGAAGGAGGAAGAGCAAAGAGCAAAAGGAACAGACTGTCTGAGTCAGCTCCCTTTATGTTGTTTTTCTGAAACCTTGGAAACCCACCTGGTATCCTCCATTTATACCTCGTTGGCCATAAACATATTCCATCCTTATTCTTACCTAAAATCAGAGGACAGGAAGTGTAGTTTTTTGACTGGGCATATTACTAACCCCAAACTAAATTGGGATTCTGTTAGTAGTGAGCAGGAGAGAAGGACATAGAGATCAACAGAACAAGATCTGCCACCTTACTTCGGTGACCCCACTGTGCCTGGAGACTCAGGGGCCAATTGCCAACCCATTCACAGCATCAACCCCCGGCACAAAAAACCCAGCATCTCACCAGAGAATTTCATACTAAATTCAAGAAATATTTGTAGAGAATATGGATTTCATTGGAGAATGGAGACAATGGACTTTAAACCACGTATGTCCTGATGAAGGGACTGAGTAGAGGGAAGGGTTAGAACCACAGTCATGTCCTATCACTATGCCAGGACCATGACTCAATTTTGAGGAATTTGGGCTTTGTGTCCATGGATGTATCCAGTTTTAGATTAGGTTCTGAAAGAATTAAGCAGTATTCTTCAAGAGGGGGGCATTGCTTATCTTCTCTGTGTAGCCTAGACTCCAGAATCCTGGCAGAAATTGTCTCTTGGGTACAGGCCAACCAGATATCCATCCTTAACAATATCTGGATATATCCTGCTATGGGTTGAATCATATCCCCCAAAATTCGGATGCTGAAATCCTAATGCTCAGTACTGCATATGGGACTGTGTTTCAAGACAGGTCCTTTAAAAGAAGTGATTAAGTTAAAATGAGGTCACAAGGGTGGATCCTAATCCAACATGACTGGTATCCTTTTAAGAGGAAGAAATGAGGTCACACACACATGCAGAGGGAAGACTGTGTGAGGACACAGGGAGAGGTTAGCCATCCCCAAGCCAAGGAGAAAGGCCACAGAAGGAACCAGCCCTGCCGACTCCCTAGTCATGGACTTCCAGCCTCCAGGACTGAGAGGAAAGAGCTATTGGTTGTTTTATCTGCCTGGTCTGTGGTGTTCTTTACGGCAGCCCTAGGAAACTAATACAGGTTCTTTCACAAAAGAAATCACTAAGAATGATTGAACTCAACATGAAAGAATGAGAAAACCATGCCATTGACTGAAGAGTTAACTTAAGCATAATGTTCACATATCAAGCTACAATTTACAGGCCGTGGAGTCGTTACCAACTTTTAAACCCTCTCACTGGGAAATTGGACCTGCCTGGGGTAAATGTCTTTGTCTTAGTTTGGCTAGAATACATGGATCCTCTCCTTCTGCCAGGTCTTTCTTTGATTCTGGATTTTTAATACCAGTTGCAGGGAGCCTTTTATCTCATCGTCTGCTATTCTTCAAAGCTCCTTTTTTAAGTGCAGTTTCCATCAACTCTATTTCTAGACTCTGGTGAAGGCGAGACCTATGCGATGATAAAATGCACAATGCTTTCCCTTCCTTCCAGGCACTGGCTCCTTGGTGTTCTGGCAGCAGCTGCATGTGAGCTGGAAAAGGGCTTCTCTATTCATGCTCTTTGCTTTGTCCTGTGATTGGGGGGGAGGGTGATTGATACACGACCCTGAGATTTTGCTGGAAAGAAAGAAACTTCCTATTTGGATACTGTTACCAATGAAATAACTTCCCATCATTCCTCAGGCTTCCTTGACGCAAGTGATACTTCTTATTTGACAATATCATACCCCACCTCCTGTCCACTTCTCAACTTGGGTCTTTAACTATTTTATACCCACGATGTGTAGGCTCCGGGAGCTTTGCCAACTCTTCCTCTCTGGTGGTTTTTTAATCAAAGCAGAGGAGAATTCTATGAAAGCAGGCCAGACGGGCATGGCACAGCTCCGGGATCCCCAGGGCCCCACAGCATCCCTGTTCAAGACATCCACCAGTGGCCAGGACGTCCCACACCATCCCCACCCACCACAAAGCCTAGACCTCTCATTTGTTAGGGGAAGACATTGGTTAAATAAAGAGATTAACATTAACGAAAAGAATACATTAGAAAGAGAGCAAATATACTATGAAATAACAGAAAGCAGGATGAAATAAACAATTATAGGTAAAAGCTAGAAGGTTTGGGGGTGCCTGGTTGGCGCAGTTAACTGACCCACTCTTGGTTTTGGCTCAGGTCATGATCTTGGGATCTGGGATGGAACCTGCCTGGGGGTAGGTGCCCAGTGCGTAGTCTGCTTGAGATTCTCTCTCTCCCTCTCCCTCTGCCCCTCACCCTGTGCTCTCTCTCACTCTTTCTCTAAAACAAATAAATAAATCTTTAAAGAAAGCTAGAAAGTTTTAAAAGTAACTAAATGTTATAGGCTAAAGAATCATATTAAAAGGGTGAAACAGGATTATTTCGTTCCTTTAGATGCGAGGTTGCTAGCAGCATCTTCTGGAAGAGGGTGAAGTGGCAAATACAAGAGGGAGCCCTGGGAACAACGGAGCCTGAGTCCAGAAGAGCAGCTGGGGGTGGAGGGGGAAGCTGCAGGCCTGTGTCCCTCAGGGACAAAGCCTGAGGCCCAGGACTACTTGCTTGGGATGAAAAGCAGCCACCAGCCGTGCCTCTGCCCGGTAGGCTGAGAAGTCCCAGAAGCCCCTTAACTATTCCAGATGATTTCCCTGCAGCCCAGCTAGCATGTAAATCCAACACCCAGTTGGCAGGCAGGATAATTCCTCCTCACACAGACAGGCCACCTGCCAGAAGGGGGTTGAGTGCTCAGAGGAGCTAACTAAGGAGAATATAAAATCTGCTAATGAGGCCATTTCTAAACACACAAACCATCTTGGAAAGAGGGAAAAGGCCTGTAATTCATTGAACAAATCAGACTTCAGGAAGAAGAATATGTGAAAATGGCACTGGGAAGGATTCTAGTCCCAGATCATCCCAAACCAGCTGTGGGGCTCTGGGCCAGTCAGTTATTTACTACATGTCACGGTGTCCCCAGAAGTAAATGAGAATAAACCACAGGAGCTCCATGGTCACTCTTTCTCAGCTCCTACGGCGCTGGCCAGATCTGCTCATTTTCTTCTCACTGGGCTGGCTACCTTTGGCTGCCCGACCCATGCACAAGACAGGCTCTGCTTCCTGCCCACCGGCCAGAGTCCTGCCCAGAGCTGGGAGCACAGTGCCTGTCCTGTCTGCCCAGGAGGGCAGGTTCACCACCAACAGCCAGGACCAAGGACCAAGGCCAGAACTACTCAAAGCAGGTCAGGCTCCCAAGGAACTGTCTAGGCCTGGTCTATGAAGGCAAAGCAGAGTGTAACTTGCCTGGGATTCAGGAAGGAGTCTGAAGGGGCCTTCCATGGTGAATGGGATGAGCCCACAGATGGAAACTATAGGCCAAGCTGAGTTCCAGGACAGATGGGGACCAGGTAAGGGACCAGAATGCTCCAGCTGGTTCTCTGGAGACAGGAAGGGGCTGTCCAGGGCCCCTGATGAAAGTTTTAAACCCACCCTTGTGGCAGGGTCTCCAAGCTCCAACTTAGGTGTAGCTGGGTGTGGTTGCCACTGAGATGTGCTTCCCAGGTCCCCCTTGAAGAAGGATGTGCTAGCAAGCTGCGGGCATCGTGTCAGCCCACTTGCCAGCACTTTAGGGTTTATTCTGAGACTGAGCCAGGCAGGAGTATAAAGGCCTGGCTGTCTCAGTCCTACACAGGACAGCTTTGGGGGGCCTGTGTCATACTTTGGCTTCTCCCTCTGCCCCATGCTGCTTCCTCCATCCAGAGCCTGCTTCCACAGAACTCACTCTGCAACTCTGAATGGTTCCAAGATGACCCATGGTCTCCAGCGTGCCGGCTGGATCTCCTGGGGTCTCTTCTAATGATGGGTCCTAGGCAGAGGTATGCTTTAGCCCATTCACAGGGCCAATGAGAGTGCACAACCCTTCCCAACTCAGTGATGGAGGTGGGTGGCTTGAAATTGGCCATGGTGGGAATATTTACACTATGGAAATCAGCAAACATTGTCAATCAGGACATCTTTTTTTTTCCTGGAGAGATGGTTGTTAAACATTTATCAGCACACCACTACTTTTGGATAATAATAGCACCAGATTATTCATAAAGACCTACTTTGCTCAATGGCATATTGTACAGAGAGAAGTTAAGGAAGAGAAAAGAAAATTAGAGAAAATGCAGAGTCAAGTTGCACAGGAATTATCCTAAGAGCAGACATTCTGAAGAGGGTTCTTGGGTGCCCTGCTTTTATGGGGCATGGAGCTGAGCTAGCAGAAGCAGCATATAGAGACCCCAAACATAGCACTTCCCATCACTTAGAAGTTTGTTCAGGTTGTTTGCCTCAGGGGTGCTACTAGGCAAGATCGTGTCTCTAATTCAGGGATTGAAGATTTAGCACATGCCTCAAAGGCAGTTTGTGAGATCATTTCCTTTAGCAATGTGCAAGGCAGCCACCACTATACTAAAGATCCTTTCTGCTGTCATGGCAAGTCACTATCCTCCCTCCATATCCTACTAAGAAAGTGAACACATTATTTCCTTTCCCCTTCCTAATCCCTAACAATTTAGAGTTATTGCATGTGTACCTCCACACACCCCCAGTGTGTCTCCAACTTGGCATCTCATTTTTGAAATATTGCTGACCTATAATCCAGGATAAGTGCTATAGAAAGTACTGAACACAATTTCTAGAAGGAAAGTGAAGTCTTTTTAGTGAGGGATACACATTTATTTGACAAATACATATCCAGTGCCCAATGCACAGCATTTTGCTGTCATATTCAATGAACGTAATGAGAGTTACCCTCTGAAGGGGTCTGACTGATTGGGTCCTCATGTGGGGAGGACAATGAAACTCTGGGCACTGGCAAAGGGGCAGAATATATTTGCTATCCTTTAGGTGCAGAGAGAAATTTTCCATCAAGCTAGTACATTCACTCACCTCTAAGAGAATTATTCATAGGGAAGTGATTCACCCATTTTTCTGATGGTGTTCAGATATTGCTCATAGTAGAAAATCATAGACACTTGTTAAATGAATAAATAAACCAATCTTGACTTCCAGATAAACCAGAGATGATTAATTCTGCCCTAGGATATGTAAAATAAGTAAAGACTTAAAAGATAGCCAGAGGGAGACTAATACGTATGAGCAGAGAGCATCTACATTGACTGAGAGATGTGTATATGTATATGTTAAGAAAAACAGGAAGCTTGCCAGGAAATCAAACCAAAAATGGAAAGAGATATTCCTATCAGCTCAGGTGGTCCACTGAAAGGTGACAAGGTAGGAGTAGATTTATCCTATCTCCAATAATGTTTCCTTGAAAAAAGCAAGGATAAATGACCTAAACCTCCTTGAAAGTGGGAAAATCCAAGTCTTAAATTAAGATATCCGACAGTTACATATTAAAATCTTTCACAGAAACCTAAACATGAGAGGGTCCTTATTTTTAGAACCTCAAATATCCAAGAAAGAATTCTTTAATCATTAAGTGAGTGGTAGATCATAGAAAATCAAAGGGAAGTCCTAGTAGGGGAAAGCTGAATGAAGAAGATGATGTTGTCATTATGAACAAGACGCCAAAAGTTAGCCACATTTTCCTTCAGGGACTCTGTCTTCTTCAGAAGAGTGTCTTCTTCCCTTTGGAGTAGATAGACAAGAAGCAAAGAAACCTCATGCTTTGGGAAATCTGCCAAGAGGCCCAGCAGAGAGGTGACCCTGACCTCTCAGTCCTGCATGTTCTCACATCCAGGTGGATCTTGCCCCACTTGGGTCTTGCCAAATGGAGAAAGCTGTTCTACCAAACAGGACTATAGCAGTTCTGATATTTAAAGTCTACTCCCGGGCACCTGGGTGGCTCAGTGGGTTAAAGCCTCTGCCTTCAGCTCAGGTCATGATCTCAGGGTCCTAGAATCGAGTCCCACATCCAGCTCTCCACTCAGCGGGGAGCCTGCTTCCCCCTCTCTCCCTGCCTGCCTTTGCCTACTTGTGATCTCCCCCTCTCTGTCAAATAAATAAATAAAATATTTTTTAAAAATTGAAAAAATAAAATTAATTAATTTTAAAAAAATAATAATAAAATAAAGCCACTCCTGAAAAACCTTTGCCCTAGCTGAGTTCTTGAACTCAGGAGGGAAAGCAAAGGAGAATCATACATTAAGAGAAAATGTTCTACTGTTCCACTGAGAAGGAAGGCTGGTCAATTTGAAAATAAAGTATAAAGAGGGGTGTCTGGGTGGCTTAGTTGGTTGAGCAGCTGACTCTTGGTTTCTGCTCTGGTCATGATCTCTCAGTCGTGGGATCCAGTCCCCCCAACCACCTCCCACCGTCTATCTCTGCACTCAGCTCAGAGTTAGCCTCAGATTCTCTCTCCCTCTCACTCACTGTCTCTATCTCTCTCTCAACTAAATAAATAAAAATTTTTTTAAATATTTTACTTATTTATTTGACAGAGAGAGAGGGATCACAAGTAGGCAGAGAGACAGGCAGAGAGAGGGGGAAGCAGGCTCCCCGCTGACCAGAGAGACCAATGTGGGGCTCGATTCCAGGACCCTGAGATCATGACCTGAGCTGAAGGCAGAGGCTTAACCCACTGAGCCACCAGATGCCCCACTAATAAATAAATAAAATCTTAAAAAAAAAAAAAAAAGGAAAAGAAAGTACAAGAGCAAGTAATGCAGGAGCCCACCCTGGGAAAGAGCATGGTGAATCTCTCAGAATAAGAAAACCACCACCCAGCTCCTTACTGAGTCAGGCCAAGGTCCTTCTGCTTTCCCTGCATTCTCTCCAGCCTCATGGCATGCTAGTGCTATAGATAGCTCAAAGTACAAAGTTTATATGCATTTCATTTCCCAGAGAAAAAGCTTAAAAATCAGACCTTTCTGGTGGACTGAAAACCGACAAGGAAAGAGGAAAGATAGGGTGGCTGGTTCTCTGTCTCTATGCAGCCTTCAAACTGGAATGAAATGGTGGGTGGAGTTGGAACATAGTAAAATGCAAAAGAAGGGATCTTCCAAACTATCTACAAGGAGGGCTTTGTAAATGGTGAGGTTATCTGGGCATTGGTCAGCATGCATAATCAATCTTCTTATCTGGTTTTATGGCTATACCTGGGCCAGCAGAATCCCCAATCTACCTCCACACCCCCAAATCCCCAAACAAGATCTTCTTTTGTAATTTCAAACACACTTTCTCTTACCAGAGTGGAGGAAGGAAAGTAGCAGGGTAGGACCGGAAGAAAATGTTATCTTGGCCAGGGGTTTAGCCCCAAAAAGAGTCAATGGCATGCACAGAGCTAGAACTAGAAAGATATGAAAGATTTGAATAACCAAAATAGCCATCAACCAGGGTTCAGCTTAAAAATTGTTAAAAATCCATATGATGAAATGTGATGTGACCTTTTTGATGAGTTACATGTTAGCAAGTAGCAGGGCAGTAGGGCCCCATTTTTGTAAAACAAGCATATAAATATAAATAGAATTTAGAATGTTGAGGTAATAGTAGCTTAACTTTGATTACCCCCATATTATAATAAGTAATTCATTTATGTATGTAGTATACTGGAGAACTTGTACTGAGAAAAAAAAAATCATTCTAGTAAATTAAGTACTTCATCTGCACAGAGAAAACCATAGCCCTGAGACTAGTTAATCCAGGAGTTTCCAGAGTCCTCCAGAGTGGAAACCCAACCCTATTGGCCTCTGAGATACCCCATTGGCAGAAGCCAAGGTGGGGGGATGGGTGGCAGCCTGGTGGTTGGGGGTAGGGAAGGTAGAGCACACACAAGCTTTACCTGTAAGTGGTTTCCTTTACACCGCCACTGTAATTCCAAGGTTTTAAGGTTGATTCTTACTCTACAAATTAAGAAAAAAAAGAACTAACAGAATAAAAAGACTTATGTAAAATAATAAATACTAGGTAGGAAGTTTAGAGAAGATTTTTCAAAGGTTAGAGAAAAAAACCTGCAAAAGACTAAGAATTTTTAATGGAATTATTAATTTTGAAAAATTGAGTTTGCTGAGTGAAATAAGTCAAGCAGAGAAAGTCAATTATATGGTTTCACTTACTTGTGGAACATAGGGAATAACATGGAGGACATTAGAAGAAGGAAGGGGAAAGTGAATTGGGGTAAATCAGAGGGAGAAACAAAGCATGAGAGATGGTGGACTCTGAGAAACAAACTGAGGGTTTTAGAGGGCAGGGGGTGGGGGGATGGGTGAATCTGGTAGTGGGTATTGAGGAGGGCATGAATTGCATGGAGCACTGGGTGTGGTACATAAACAATGAATCTTGGAACACTGAAAAAAGTAAAAAAATTGAGTTTGGAATAATGAGGTAAAATAAAGGAGAAGACTAGAAGTCAGTGAGTTTGAATTGTTAAAAACACAAAAGTAAACAATGAAAGCTAAAAATCATTGAAACAATATGTTTATAATGTAAAAGCAGATACTATTGAGGATAAAGAGCAATAATAAAAATATAAAAGTTATAAAAGTAAAAAGAATTTCTGGAAAATGTCTTTACAGCAAAATAAAAAAATAGCTTGAAAACTAGAGATGGTAGAAGGAAAATATAAGAGGAATAATTTAAGCGTAAATTGAGATAACAAAACAAGCTGCTACTTAGCAAGGTTACAAGCTAACTGGAATAAGTAGAAATCTTCAAGTGTAATTGGTAATTTCTTGGTAATTTTTATTGTGATTTCCTCTTTTATAGTTTACAAATACATGGGTATATCTCTTGTCATATATTATTTTATATTGTGTATTTCTAAATGGGTTGCATTATAATCAGAGAATATGATTGTGTTATTAACAGAGTCAAATTTTATAAATGTGCTCAACAATAACGTATAGTTTAATTAAACTAATTTTTAATTGTGTTGCTGAAATACTTTATATCTTTATTTTCTATCAGGTTAATCTTTCATTTTCCTTATACATTTTCCTTGTAATTCCATTAGTTTTTGCTTTATATTATATTTTATATTTATATTTATTTATATTTATATTATATATATATATTTATATTTATATTTTCCTTTATATATTAATGTGTATTGTTAAGAACATACAAATTTACAATCATCCCTTGCAGAATTGTTCTTTTCATGTATATTCCCTTTTATCTTTTTTATATATTCATTTATAATGAATCTCTGTCCTAAAACTCATCTACCAGTTTAATTTTTCCAATTAAATTTTTCAGTTTAATTTTTTACTATTCTGTGCCATTTCTGAAATATGTCTCTTGTTAATAACACAAAGTTGAATTTAATTTTAAAAAATCAAATTTGAAAGTCTATGTCCTTTAAAAGACAACTTTTTACATTTATTGTAATTACTGATCCCTTTGGACATATTTCTACCATCTTATTCCGTGTTTTTTCCTTTGCTTCTTCTTTTCTCCTTTTCTAACTTCCCTTAAATTTTGTTAATGTTTACTTTATTCCTTCTTATTTCTTTTGCCACTTTGGATGTGTTGTATTCTGTTCTTTTAGTTGCATTTTTCAATTTTTAACAATCATAATCAACCATAAATAAGAAATTTAAATATTCAGTGTCTTTTGTCTTCTTTCAAACATAAGAAATGCTTCAACTACCCACTGAAAATATTCTACCATGTGATTATTGCCTAGAATTTGTGTTGCATTGCTTTTTTAAACATATACACAAAAATTAGATTTTCTTCGCATTAGTTTGCTTCATGAAATACATTTTATTAGTGATTTATGTTCACCATTGCTTCTTAGATCCTGTCCTTCCCTCTTGCTTCACATTTCCTCTGTTGAAATACCTCTTTATTAGCTCTTACAGTGAGAATCTGTAGGTGGTGAACTCATTTAATCTTTGTCTAAAAACTTATTTACTTAGCCCTCATGCACAAAAAATAGTTTAGCTAGGTATAGAATTCTAAGTTGTCTATTTTCCATTAACCGTTTGAAAATGTTACTCCAGTGTCTCCTACCATCCACTGTGATTAAGTAGATGTCTTATGTCATTCTAGTTATTGTTTTCATAGGCTTAATGTTTATTCTTTCTAATAGCCTTTAATATTTTATCCTTTTTTTTGATATTCAGTGTTTTACTACAGTGCATTTAGGTGTGCAATTACTTTTGATTCAGTATATACCTTTAATCTGAAAACCAATGGCTTTCTTTTGATAATTTTTATTTGTGGAGGTTAAAAAAACAAGTTGGACCCTCCCCCGCCCGCGTGGTCGCCGCCACCGCAGCCGCCCGAGGGGAGCTGGGGG
>JAQQSY010000364.1:0-18595 GCA_028646535.1 Procyon lotor | reverse complement strand
TGGAGATCACCTACAAGATATATGACTTGTGTGCACCCTCCCTGCTTTATCTCAGTGGTCAATCATGAATAAAAGCTCAGCACGGGTCAGATATAATATGAAAGTCGTGGGCTAAATTAAAGACAAAACTGAACATACATACTTATATATGAAAAATAAATATCCAATTGAGAATGAAAGTGATTATTACTGAGTTCTTCAAGAATCAAGATTTAAGACTGTGTTAAATTTGGAAATAGTAAACATTCTCTGATTTAAAAATATTGAGTAATACAGTGATATTTAGTGCTTTGCCACATTATTATCACTTACACTCAGGTGTGGTCTGGTGCCCAAAGTCATGTCCTTTGACCAGCAAAGGAAAAAGGCTAAAAACAAATGAAAACAACTTAACATATACAATTCCATCTCTTTGATGTTAAGCCTGAGTTTTTCATCAAAAATAAGATAGTGCATGAACAATAAATCTTGTAACACTGAAAAAAATTAAAAAAAAAAAAGAAAAAAAAATAAGAGATAGGAGGTACACCTTGGGAGTGCAGTTGGTTAGGCATTTGGCTCTTGGTTTCAGCCCAGGTCGTGATCTCAGGGCGATGGGATCAAGCCCCAAATCAGGCTCTGCTCTCAGCAGGGAGTCTGCTTAAGATTCTCTCCTTTCCTTTCACCCTTCCGCCTGCTCTCTCTCCCACTCTCTCTCAAATAAATAAACAAATCTTTAAAAAAATAAAGATGGGTACAAGAAATACACATTTTTGATATATAGAGTTTTCTATTTGTGTATATATGTACATATATATATGCATGCACCTGTCTTTCAGTTGATAGATGACAATTGGCATATAAGTGCTGGCCTCAGTTTGTGGAATATAAGTGATGCCCTCAGTTTGATTGGCATAAATATGGTATGTGGTTCATATGGGACTAAATTTATACAAATTGGTAATCGAGTTGTGATATCTCAATTTTCATTGGTTTACAAACTAGAAAAAAATCTTAAACTTGCATATACCCTTTTTCATCATGAAATAATGTTTCTCTTCTTTACTTTGGTTTAGGTATAAACAAAACTATAAGTTCGCCAATGAAAATTACTCTGAAACACCCTTTTTGATAAGAAATATATATTTTTGCCACTAGATTGCAGATTACTACCCAAAGGAAGTAAGTGAAAAAAATACTCATTTACAATTTTCTGAATATTCGATTCCTCACTTTTTCCAATGGAGGGTTTTTTCTTCATCATTTTTAAATTTGGTGACTTGAAAACCTATCTGTGATGAGCAAGTCTTTCTATGCTTGCCCCTGGTAGTTGAACCCCACAGACAGATTGTATTTTGTTTTTATTTAGTGTCATTTGGGACTGAAGTTGCTCATGCCTCTGCTCTCACACTTCTGTAGTATACAAACACGTGATTAATTAGATTTCTAGTTCTGTATTTTCCCCTGTGACTGTTGCAACAATTTTAGCAAAGGCTGAATTTAAGTTCTTTGCACTTGCATCACACGGATCATCTTTAGGAAGGTAAAATGGATATTATAGTATCAGTCATTGCTATCCTGAGTCTATAGCATCTTCCTTCAGACTTCTAATGAAATTTCAATAGATTCTTTGTTTAATTGTTTTTATCTCAATTATTATTCATTTTAATTTATTAAATTCATAAAGTTATTAAATAAATATTTGTTAACCATTATTTGTTATTAATTATTTTTATACTGGTTCTTTCACTTCAAAAACAATCTCTTCCCCCTTCCCACTTAGAAGTATATTTGTTCTTTGACCGTTATATTTAATATTTTGTTTTCATGAATCACATTTGATGTCATTCTTTTTTTTTAATATTTTTATTTATTTATTTGACAGAGAGAGAGAGAGAGAGATCACAAGCAGGCAGAGAGGCAGGAAGAGATGGGGGGAAGCAGGCTCCCTGTCAAGCAGAGAGCCCAATGTGGGGCTCAATCCCAGGACCCTGAGATCATGACCTGAGCTGAAGGCAGAGGCTTTAACCCACTGAGCCACTCAGGCGCCCCTGATGTCATTTTTATAACCATGTTATCCAACAGGATTTGAATTAATTTATGACTATAACATCCATATACTTAGCACAGTTTTGCTTGAATTATTTTTATTTCATTCAGATATGTGTCTTTTACTACACCATAGGTTCTTTAGAAATAATAGTTGGCCTTGCCTAATTTCTCTATATCCTGCAGCCCTAGCAGCAAGACTGGCACAAGTAATGTCTAATTTAATATTGCCTGGCAAATATTTTAAGTGATTGGATGAATTGATGACAGAGGGAAGAGAAAATAAAGATTCTTTGCAAACTATTTCAACTCTTATAGGTCATACATGCATTTGTACATGAAGGAGGCTTAGGGAACACTCAGTTCTATTTTTCTTTTAATTGTTTTTTTATTCATTTCGATTTTTACAAAGTTAAGAAGAATTGGAGTGTAATTTTGTGTTCTCTCTAAATATTGTTAAAATAGCTATCCTACCTAAGCAATCTACATATTCAATGCAATTCCTACCAAAATTCCAATGGTGATTATCACTGTAATAGGAAAAACCATCTTAAAGTTTGTATGAAACAAACAAAAAAGACTTTAAAAAGCCAAAGCAATCTTGAGAAAACAGAACAAAACTGGAAAACAAAACACTTCCTGATTTCCAACTGTCAACATTAATTCTTCCATTGTATGAGCATAGAATATCTTTCCATTCGTTTGTGTGTTCTTCAACTTCTTTTATCAATATCTTATAGTTTTTAGTGTACAGCTTTCACCTCCTTAACTAAATTTATACCTAAGTATTTTGTTTTTTTATGTTACTGTAAATGGCATTGTTTTTTAAAATTTATCTAACAGATCGTTGTTAGTTCGTAAAAAAGCAAGCAATTTTTTGTTTGTCGATTTTATAGCTAGCAACTTGACTGATTTTTTAATTGGTTCTAACTGTTTTTATCTTGGAGTCTTTAGGGCCCTATATAAATAATATCATGTCATCTGCAAACAAACAGAGACAATGGATTTCTTCCTTTCCAATTTGGACACTTCTCTTTTTTTTTTTTCCTTAACTGTTGTGGTTAGGATTTTCAGTATTGTTTTGAATAATGGTGGCAAGGGTGGGCATCCTTATCTTGTTCTTCATGTGAGAGGGTAAGTTTCACTTTTGCACTGTTGAGTATTATGTTAGCTGTGGGCTTTTTATATGTGATCTTTATTTATGTTGAGGTAATTTCCTTCTCTACCCAGTCTACTGAAAGTTTTATTATAAAAGGATGTTGAATTTTGTCAGTTGTGTTTGCTGCATTTATTGAGATGATCATATGATTTTTATCTCTTGTTTTGTTAATGTCCTATATAACATGTCGATAGATTTAGGAATGTTGGACCATCCTTGCATCCCTGGACTAAATCACACTTGATTATGGATTATGATTCTTTTTATTCACTGTTGAATTTGGCTTGTTATTATAGTGTGGAAACTTTTTGCCTCTATGTCCATCAGGGATATTGGCCTTTAATTTTCTTGTAGTGTCCTTGCTTAGTGCTGGTATCAGGGTAGTGCTGGTCTCATATAATGAGTTTGGAAATATTATGTCTTCTAATTTCTGGAAGGGTTTGAAAAGAGCTATTTATTACATCTTAAAGTGTTTGGTGGAATTCATCAATGAAGACATCTTGGTCCTGAATTTTCTTTTTGAGGAGGGTTTAAATTACTGATTTAATCTCCTTAATAGCAATTGTTCTATTCAGATTTTCTATTTTTGCATGATTCAGTCTTGGTCAGTTTTATGTCCTAGAAACTTATTTGTTTCTTCTAGGATGTCCACATTGTTGGCAAATAATTATTCATGGTAGCCTCTTATGATTCTTTATATTTGTGTGCTATTGATTGAAAAGCATCTTCTTTCAGTTATAATAATATTTATTTAAGTCTTCTCTCTTTTTGTCTTGGTTAGTCTAGCTAAAGATTCGTTTGCTTTATTTATCTTTCCAAAAAACTAGCTCTTTGATTGATCTTACTTTCTTTGTAGTGTCTTTTTCATTTCTTTTCAGCTCTGATCTTTGTTAGTTCCTTCCTTGTACTCACTTGGGACTTTGGGTTTCTTTTCTAGTTCTAGTTGAGGTGTAGAGTTAGGTTGTTTAGTTAAGATCTTTGTTTTTGTTTTGTTTTGTTTTTCTTAATGATAGCATTTATCACTACAATTTCCCACTTAGGACCATTTTTGCCTCATTCCCTAACTTTTGATATGTTGTATTTCCATTTTTGTCTTAGGACATTTTTTGAGGTCTTTCCTGGTTTCCTCTTTAAACTATTTGTCCAAGAACATGTAATATATAATCTCTATATGTTTGTGAATTTTCCAGTTTTTGTCTTCTTTTTGATTTCTAATTTCATATCATTATGGTTGGAAAGATACTTGAAGTGATTTTAAAATTCTGTGGCATGGCTGAATGGAAACATTTTTGGCTTCAGAATCAGGTGATCTGGGAACACATTCTCCAGGTGGCAATTGCAAAATCAGGTGCAGACATGTGTACAAACTTTTTTCTAGGAGATATTGGTGACTTGGGGTCAGCAGGAAGGAGAGAGAGAAGGGCATGTCCACAGGCTTCTCTGGTGTCTAGGGAGGATCCCAATCAGTTCCTAGAAGCATGCAAAACCAGAAGTCTGACCCTCAGGCTTTTAAATTTAATTTAAAATTTAATTTAGGGGCACCTGGATGGCTCAGTGGGTTAAAGCCTCTGCCTTCAGCTCAGGTCATGATCTCAGGGTCCTGGGATTGAGCTCCGCATTGGGCTCTCTGCTCCTCAGGAAGCCTGCTTCCCCTTCTCTCTCTTCCTGCCTCTCTGCCTACTTGTAATCTCTCTCTCTTTGTCAAATACATAAATAAATAAATCTTTAAAAAAATAAAAATTTAATTTAAATTTTAATTAAATTAAAAATTTTAAAATTTTAAATTAAATTATTTTAAATTAAATTTTAATTTAAATTAAATTAATTAAATTACATTTAAATTCAAATTCCTTTTCTTCAGGAAAAGACTGAGGGATGGGCTTTTCTGTTATCTCTGCTCTGAGCCCTAGGATGATAACTGCAGCTCCTATTTTATTTGCTATAGTGTTATGAATCTTGTGATGTAAGACTCATTGCTCTTTGGAGTGAGAGAATTTGGAGGTCTGCCCTTTTAGTGGGACTATTAAATGTTGGGAGACTAGATGTGGGTCATAAACCTTTCACTCCTCATAAAGAAGCGCAAGCCAGGGTATCCCTCCCAAATGTATGTCCCTGAGCCAAGGGTGGGGTTTATGGAAACATTGTGTCTTAGCTTTTCCTCTGATTTAATGTGGGTATTTTCTCATTTGTTCAATGTGTAATGGTTACTGAGATATTTTCTTGATTTCTTTTTGAAGAAACTATACTATCTGTAACTGTTAATTTGGGGTATCCATGGGAGGAGAGGAATTCAAGACCTCTTGTATCATCACTTAAAAGACCTCCTCTTTACTCCTAAAAGCCTCATGTGGACAATTATATTTACTATCTGTTATTGGGTATATGTGAGAAGGATGTGATAACAGAGATTATGGAGAGGAAAGGAATGAGAATTGAAGTAGGCTGAAATACATCAAAGCCTTTTGATGCAATGTTCCCTATTTAGGTAAAATAACAAGATAAAAGAGTCATTGCAGACCATCTACACAAGCTTCTGAGTTACAAATCTCATAGAAATTGTCCCCTATAATGTGTTATTAAACCTCTCAAAATCCAGGGAAAGGAAGCTTACAACTAATAAATTAGTCAATTCTGTAGTTGGAATTCCACTATAGGCTTAAAATTTCTTTCTTTAAAATTTAATTTCCTCTAGTTAAAACCTACTAGATCTGATAAAACTGTCAATATGTAGATCAAATCAGGTTTCAAAAGTTGTTAATATATAGTTGTTGAAAGAGAGAGTGATAGGTTAACTAGATAACATATTTACATTTCCTGAATTACCAGCAATCTACTTCACCCATTTTTTATGGACAATGTATTTCAAACAATATTTTCTACTAAGCTGCTGCTCCTAAGTTACAATTTCAAAAAGAGTATGTATTAATTGAGAACATATGGTTCAGGTAGAAACACTTAAAGCCTTGTATTAAAAAAAATATGTTCCATAGATTTTTTTTTTTTTCCAACAAGATACTGTATAACAGGAATGGGTTCCACAAATGTTCCTTTGAAAACTAAAGAATCTTCTTGGGTTTATGTCTTTTCTGAAATGTTTTTGTAGAAATGCATTTCAAAATAGCAACTAGAAAATTTAAGACATTCAATGTTTTTGTAAAAAATATTTATTTGAAGAGAGAGAAAGAGAGAGAGATAGCATGAGTGGGGGCAGGGGAAGAGGGAGAGAATCTTCAAGCAGACTGCCTGCTGATGACAGAACTCAACAGTGGCTCCATCTTACAACCCATGAGATCCTGACCTGAGCCAAAACCAAGCTGGTCACCCAAACAACTAAGCCACCCAGGCACCCCTACATACAATGGCTTTTAATTTCCATAATTGTAACTGGTAATTAAGAGTGTCTTTGAGTCTTATATGATCCTTCAAATATATGTCATTCTCATGATGCCACAGCAAGCTAATTCAGTACCTCAACCATCAGAAAGTAGAGCACAGACAGATGAAATTGACAAATACCAAGCATGTACATGGAAAAATACTCTTTACTTCTAACATAATTAATCTGTAATTCTTTATAGATCCATTATTTTAGTATCCACAAGAATTTTATGTACTTTCTGAAGAGTTATAAAATACATTTATTCAAGCCACATACCATACCTTCAGTTAATTGTGTTGTTGATATCGAATAAGCACTTAAAAATGTTATTTAGTGGGGCACCTCTGTGGCTTAGTGGATTAAAGCCTCTGCCTTCAACTCAGTTTATGATCTCAGGGTCCTGGGATCGAGCCCAGCATTGGGCTCTCTGCTCAGCGGGAAGCCTGCTTCCCCCTCTCTCTCTGCCTGCCTCTCTACCTACTTGTGATCTCTGTCAAATAAATAAATAAATAATATATTTAAAAAATTTTATCTAGTATTTCATTTGGTATATGTTTGTTTTGCCATTTCTTGTCTTTGGCGCAATGTAGGTACTTTGAATAGCAGGGATGGTATGTTCAATCCTTGAACAAAGAGGGCTTACTATCTTATTTTGGAGGCAGTGGCTTGATAAATCAAGCAATATTAAAACAGTACTTAAAGGAGATGGTCGTCTGTGAATATAAAAAAGGACATTTAAAAACCAGTCTGAGAGGGGGGAATGATGGGAAGGAAACCTTCTTTGAGGAAGTGATGCAGGAATTCTTAATAATTTTGGCACAATAATGTAATTGACCCAGGCACTTTACATTGCTTTTTATAACCTATACCTGTGGACTTTCTTAATTCCTAAGGTATAGAACTGCTCATCTGAAGACCTCTGTAACTGTCAGACTCTCTGCCCAGAATCTTTTACTTTCCCCATTTACCTTTGTTTTGTTTTGTTTTAGATCTGAGATTGAATATCATCATACCAATAAGTCTTTTTTTTGCACACACTAGTTTTTTACATTTTTTTCTAGACTTTTTTCATTTCTTCTTTACTATTTTTTTCATTTTTCTGGATTGTTAATCCCTAGTTTTTATTTCATGAAAGTTTTAAGACATTACAAACTATTTGAGTGCTTAGTTAATTAATGTTTGTTTATTCCTCTAGATTATAGGATTCATTAGTTTGACAATCACTGGATTTATCATGAATGCAATGTACCTAAATGTAGAAAAAAAGTACTTAACGAGTACTCAATAATAAATCCAAGTATACTTGAAATAATGCTTAAATGAAAAATAAGCAAGTAAATAAATGGCAAAATATATGGCCAGGATGTTTTGCACAAAGAAGTACTTTCATAAATAAAGACCATTAGAAGCATAACAGGTTTGAGGAACTACAGCGTTTTCTCATGGTTTAATTTTAGTACAGATATTTATTTGAGAAAATCATGCTTTTCATAGATCATATTATGTAATTTTTTTAAAGATTTTATTTATTTATTTGACAGAGGGAGAGAGATCAGAAGTAGGCAGAGAGGCAGGCAGAGAGAGAGGGGGAAGCAGGCTCCCCGCTGAGCAGAGAGCCCCATGTGGGGCTCGATCCGAGGACGCCGGGATCATGACCTGAGCCAAAGGCAGAGGCTTTAACCCACTGAGCCACTCAGGGTCCCCATATTATGTAATTTTATGAAAACAATAATCATTCTATGTGTGTGAGTGTATGTGCACATGTGGAATGTAAATACTTAAAGTCGTACTTTATTTTTCAGTTTTTCTAGGGCCCCTTTCACATCCTTGTTCCGTAGGCTATAAATCAGTGGGTTTAACATGGGAATCACAAGGGTGTAGAACAATGAAGTAATTTTGTCTTGATCTAGGGAGTAGGAAGAACTCGGCCGGAAATACATAAAGAGCATGGTTCCCTGGAAAATCGCAACAGCAGTTAAGTGGGAGGTGCAGGTGGAGAAAGCCCGGAACCTCCCCTCAGCAGAGTGGATCTTCAAGACTGATAAGATTATATAACAATAAGAGACAAGCACTCCTGAAATGGTACTCAGTTCAATGAAGCCAAAAATGGTGAATATCGCTAGCTCATTGACCTGCGTATCTGAGCAAGAGAGCAATAGGAGAGGAGGCACATCACAGAAGAAATGATTAATCTCATTTGACCCACAGAAACATAAGCGGAATGTCAAAGTTGTGTGTAACAAAGCATCTGTCGTTCCCAGCATGTAAACCCCAGCCATGAGCAGGGAGCACAGTCTGTTGGACATGCTGGCTGTGTAGAGCAAGGGGTTGCTAATGGCCTTGTACCGATCAAAGGCCATCACTGCCAGCAGCAGACACTCAGAATCAACAAATATACAGAAGGTCATGAATTGCAGAGCACAGCCGAAGAAGGGGATTGATTTGTTTCTGGCAAATAAATCCACCAGCATCTTGGGCCCAATTGCTGTGGAATAACAAAGGTCACAGAAGGAGAGGTGGCTGAGGAAGAAGTACATGGGTGTGTTTAGCTGGGAATCCATTCTAATTAGAATAATCATTCCAAGATTTGCCAGGAGATTAATGAGGTAAATAACCAGAATGGTGGTGAATAGAGTCACTTTCATCCCAGGGTTACTGGTAATTCCCAGGAAAATGAATCCGGTCAAGGAAGAACAATTTCCTTTGTCCATTCTCCTTTGTGCTTGTTCTAAACTGTTTCAAAAATCATCAAACAAGTGATAGGTCAGGATTTGACTTTACTGGATACCCAAAACACCATCTCTAAGACAAAACATGGTCTTATATTATCTTCTCTACCCTCAGGAAAGAACCCAATGAGTGTCACTTTTAAAGAAACATTGTTGTGTTATGAAAAAAAAAAAAAAACTTAAACAGTATTTGGAATAGAAAGTTGATAACCATGGATTCTAACTACCTGTGTCATTCCTGAGATATATGACTTGTCTTGGCTTCTGTTGTCCAGTGTCGGGTACTATATCTAAATAAACTGAATGTCCACTCTATATCCAAAATAATATAAAAGAAACTACAAAATTGTTGAGAAAATGACAGAAGATACTGAACTATATGTGTTAGGCAAAAAAAGAAAAAAAAAGAGAGAGAAAGAAAAAGAAGGAAAAAAAGAAAAGAAAGAAAGAGAGAGAGAGAGAGGAATGAAGGAAGGAAAGAAAGGAAGGAAGAAGGAAGAAAAGAAAGGAAGGAAGGAGGAAGGAAGGAAGGAAGGGAGGGAGGGAGGGAGGGAGGGAGGGAGGGAGGAAGGGAGGAAGGAAAGAAGGAAAGGGAGGGAGGGAGGGAAGGAAGAAAGAAAAGAAAAAAAAAAGAAAATTATTATTTTATAGTGTTTGGTGTATGCTGACTTTAGTTTTTACCGAAATAGGAACTTTTTAAAAGATTTTATTTATTTATTTGAGAGAAAGAGTGCTGAAAGGGAGAGTCAGAGGGAGAAGCAGACTCCCCGCTGAGTAGGGAGCCCTATGTGGGGCTCCATCCTGGGACCCTGGGATCATGACCTGAGCTGAAAGCAGACACTTCACTGACTGAGCCACCCAGGAGCCCCTGAACGTGTTTTATACAATATTCTATCATTCATCCTCACTGATTTGCCAGGGCATTTAGAATCCCTTTGTCTTGCTGACCTTTGCTACAGAACAAATCCCTTGAAAGACAAAGAGAGGCAATAAAAAGAAGAGGAAACAACAGACTATCAGGTATAAATTTGCCTATCTTTGGGTTTTAAGTTATCTTTTCCATTAAAACAAAAAAAAGAAGAAGAAAAATAAATGTTTCTGAGATAGGCTCCTGCCTTGTGTTTATATACTCTGTACATATGTGTCTATTGATATATGAAAATTGTAATGTTGATGGTGATCTCATTTTTATTTTTCTAGATGATATGTGGTTTATATGGACTTGAATTTATTTGTAATGTGTCATTTCTTTTATTTTTGATTCAACTGGAGCAAATCTTAAGTTTACAGGTACAATATCACCTGCACAGTGACAAAAAGTGTTGAACCTACTGACCTTGGTTAAAATATAAATAAGTAAAATCTTTACTATCCTTATACAAATGATAAATGAGGTCAAATCCACACAGGTCTAATAAAGAAATAGGATTGTTTGGATAATAAGTTGCAGAATGTATTTAACTTAGTTAAGCAGGTATAAAATGAATCATTTATAAATTCCTTAATTTCATATTCCTCATTTCTGCCCCCGCCTGAAAAAAAAAAAAAAAAGTAAAGTGTCTTCCAACCTATATTTTTTAAATTTAGTTGTTTAGAAACTTACCAGAAATGAGAATCTTTCCGTTCTTAGTTCTGGCACAGGAACAGTAAACAGACGGCATTTTATTTCTACCTGGTGACTTTTGGGACTTTAATCTCTAAAGACTGCCTTCACTCTTCTGGGTTATGGGAATGTGACTAATTAGATTTCTGCTTCTGTATTTTCCCCCATGAATGTTGCATCAAAGACTAAACTTTCAGTTCTTCACTCTATAACAAACTGATCAATGTCAGCAATTTACTAGAATTTATTCTAAGGCTATGCTCGTGGCCATGAATCTACACACTCTTCCAGTGAAACCAGATATCTAATTAAATTCAAATAGATGTTCTACTCAATAATTTGTATTGCCTTCTCATTGTTCACTCTGTTTCTTCCATTTCTGAAACATCCCCTTTCTTCCCATTGAGAAGTATGGTAATCTGACATGCTGTTTCTTTTATTAGTCATTGTTTGTTTCCTTTCTCTCAAGTACATGTCAACCAACCCCACTTCAATGTTTTTTTCACTGTGTAGAGGTGCGAAATTTTTCCCTTCTTCTAGGTTCTTTCAGTGGCCTAATAATTAAATTGACATAAGACAGATTAATAGGAGAAAACAAATTTCATTTCATACATATGGGAGCCCATAAAAAATATGAGGCCCAAAGAAGTGACCAAATCAGGCAGCTTTTATACCTTTTAGACAAGGAAATGATAAATTTGTGAAGAATTGACAAGAAAAAGAGGTTCGTCCTTGGAGTGGTAAATTAGTGAGGAATTAACAAGGTTTTTTTTTATACAGACTTCTTTGCCCTAAATTTCCTCTCTCTGGTCACAAGGATGCCACTTCCTGGTACAAGGAGTGTACTTTTCACCTGGGAGGCTAATTTCCTGCTTTCAGCAGCATATTCCACTGTCTTTCCACTGTAAAACGTCTATACCTAGAACATTCTTTACCAAATTATTAGTTTTACCTATTTATATTTGTGTCTTAGCACACTCCTACAATCCGTAGTAAAAGATACGCATGGGTAATGACTCAGTAAATGGGTGGTATTAAATATTTTCCTGTTGTTAGTCTGTTAGATGTTCAACATAGGGGAGAAATAAACCACCTTTCTACATCTATCGTTCACATGTATAAAGATGAACTTCTACTTATTTTGTTTTTTAAAGATTTTATGTATTTACTTATTTGAGAGAGAAAGAGCACAAGTGAGGGAGGGGCAGAAGGAGCAGGACAAGCAGACTCCCCATTGATCAAGGACCCCTGCATGGGGCTCCGTATCAGGGCCCCGGGATCATGACCTGAGCCAAAGTCAGATGCTTAACTGACTGAGGCACCAACCACCCCATGGGATGAACTTTTATTAAAAAATGTACTGTAGTAATGCTCTTAAAAACAAAACCAGCTTCTATTTATTTAAAAAGAAATTTTGTGTGCTATTATTTGAGGCAGCACTTTGAGAATTAAAAGATACTGGAGTGTGAATTTTGTGTCTACCCAAATTCCTCTCGTAGAGATACAAATGTAATGCTCTACCTTCTTGTATCCTGGTTATCCTTATCAGTCATTGACTCATTTGGACTTCTTCATTGGAACTGAGAGCTAAATCCTATGTTGTCATTATTCTACACTATAAAATGTTTCTATTCTGTCTTCTATAAATCTGCCTTTAAGCACCTCTTTATTCGCCACTACGTTGGTGATGCATAAAGTATGACGATCTGTGGTTTTCACATATTATTTAAAATGTCCACATATACCATCATATATTTCTAATATTATCTCATGTTTCCTGAGCTGTCTTTGCCAACCTCATTATACAGATACTGAAAGTGAGATCCAGATATAATCAGTAAAATTCTGGACTTTTCATAAATGCACTAGGTTCTTAAGACTCAAAGAACTTGCCCATAGTAGTTTCCTGACTATTCACAGGACTATAGTGTAAGGAACTGCAGGGCATTATGTTATGTGAGCTGGGCCAGACAGAAAAAGTGGACACCCATATGATATGACTTATACGTGTAATCTAAAAAAGCCAAACTTGGGATGCCTGGATGGCTCAGCGGGTTAAGGCCTCTGCCTTTGGCTCAGGTCAAGATCTCAGGTTCCTGGGATCAAGCCCCGCATCGGTCTCTCTGCTCAGCGGGGAGCCTGCTTCCCCCCTCCCTCTGCCTGCCTCACTGCCTACTTGTGATCTCTTTATCTCTGTCAAATAAATAAATAAATAAATTCTTTAGAAAAAAATAAGTAAATAAATAAATAACTTTTAAAAAAATAAAATAAGCCAAACTCAAAGAAACTTGTAGAGTGTAGAATAGTGGTTATCAGGGACAAGAATTGGGTAGGGTAATTAGGAGATGTTGGTTAAAGGGTACCAACTTGTAGTGATAAGATGACAAATTCTTGGGGCACCTGGGTGGCTCAGTCATTAAGTATCTGCCTTTGGCTCCGGTCTTCATCTCAGGGTCCTGCGATCGAACCCTGCGTCAGGCTCCCTGCTCTGTGGGAAGCCTCCTTCTCCGTCTCCCTCTGCTGCTCCCCCTGCTTGTGCTCTCTCTCTCTCTGTCAAATAAATAAATAAAATCTTTAAAAAAATAAGATGACTAAATTCTGAAGATCAAATGCACAATATTGTGATTATAGTTACAATACTGTATGAGATACTTCAAAGTTGCTAAGAGACAAGATCTTAAATGGCTCAGCTGGTTAAGCAAGGGACTCTCGATTTTGGGTCAGCATCCTGAGCTGAGGCCCATCTCCAGCTCTACCCTAGTCGAGGAGTCTGCTTGAGATACACTCCTTATACCACTCCCTCTGTTCTCTCCTTCTGCTCTCTCTCTCTCTCTCAAAATAAGTCTTTTTTTTTTTTTTAAAGCCACACACTTGGGGCTTCTGGGTGGCTCAGTAGGTTAAGGCCTCTGCCTTTGACTCAGGTCATGATCTCAGGGTCTTGGGATCGAGCCCCACATCGGGCTCTCTGCTCAGCAAGGAACTTCCATCCCCCTCTCTCTCTGCCTGCCTCTCTGCCTACTTGTGGTCTCTCTCTCTTTGTCAAATAAATAATAAAATCTTAAAAAAAATAAAGCCATACACTTAGCAAAGTAGTGAGTATTAATGCTATGTTAGAAAATTTTGCTAACCAGCTTTCCACAGTATAGAACTAATTGCTTGTATCATTATGCATATAACACTCTGGATTCACTAGCTATGCTTCTGTTTAAAGATGTCAGTGCCTCTGCAGAAGTAACAGACTAAGATGAAGGCATGGACCTATATTATTGACTCATTACATGCAGACATTGATAATGTCTTGCTGGGACATTTACTGCTGCCACCAACCAGTAGCACGTACACTATGAGAGGCATATGAGTTATGGATATAAATAGTAAAGGGAATGACGAAGATTGGCTTAGCTAAGCTAACACAATTTATTTTGATATAACTTTCTCTGAATTTCTGTGGAAAGTCAATAGAGATGTGTCATTAGCCCAACCTCCTATTTTGGTTGTGAATTCCCTAGTTTCCAGAAGGGGTTATTCGTCTTCCGCTCTCACAAACTTAGGCACAGGGATTTTACAAATTTTATAGACCAGTCTATTCCATTTTTGACACTCTGTTATTGAACCTAAAATGCCTCATTTAATACACTTTATATCCTTCTTTTTAGTTCACACGTTAGACTAAGACTTGCTTATAGGAGCCAAGATACAGATCAAATCTGAGCTTAAATGCATTCCAGTTGTCTTAGGGAAAAGCAGTGTGATAGAAGTTCGGCATCTTTACACTTCTAACATTGACACCCATCTGTACTTTGACTTCAGTCTGATTAAATTACGCTCCTGCCACATGATAGTACCTAATTTATAGGTAAAATGTCCAAATTGGGGGCACTTGGGTGGCTCAGTTGTTTAAGCATCTGCCTTCGGCTCAGGTTATAATCTTAGGGTTCTGGGATTGAGCCCCACTTTGGGCTCCCTGCTCAGTGGGGATCCTGCTTCTCCCTCTCCCACTCCCCCTTCTACAGCTCTCTCTCCCTCTGTCAAAAAAAAATAAATTTTTTAAAAAAATGTTCAAATACTATCGGCTAATTGAGAGGATATTTTGACTAAAAGAAACAAAAACATCCCCCATTTATTTGTTTGTTTGTTTCTTTTCTACCTCTATACCTCCTGCTAACATGTCTCAGAATCCCTAAAAGAATTTCACCCCGGACAACAGATGAGTCTCATTGTCCCACTTGGGCTTTACTGGCAATCTGGAAGATTTTCACCAAAGCCTTCTACGATGGCACCTGAGTAGCCTCAGACATTGAATGAATTTTAGCTTGTGCAATTTTAACCAACATTTAAGAGTGCCCCTTATTTATTTATTTATTTTAAGATTTATTTATCCATTGGAGGGGCGGGACACTGAGGGAGAGGAAGAGAGAGAATCCCAAACAACTCTGTGCTGATCATGGAGTCAGATGTTGGCCTTAATCCCATGACCCATGAGATCACAACCTGAGCTGAAACCAAGAGTCAGACATTTAACCGACTGAGCCACCCAGACATCCCAAGAGTGCCCCACAGTCTTGTATGGTCCTTCGTGCATGCCCTTATCCCTGTTTACTAAACAAGACACTTCAGTGATTCTGATGCTGGCAGGCTGCATCCAAGGACCTAGAAGGAGGGTCCTGTAGGATCAGCCAAGGGACTCCTTGGTTTCACACAGGATAGAAATCAAACCTGAGCCAGCAGGAGGTAAAAGCAGACTTCACTGAAGATATATATATAGAGAGAGATACAGATGGAGCATCCAGGAGACTTGGAAAAGGAACAAGGGAGTCTTGTCTTTGGGGTGTAGGGTTTCTACTGGTGATTGTGGTCTGGTGCACATGTCTTCTCCAGCCAAAGGAACTGGCCAGAAGGATGGGGTCTGGGTGTTTTCCATAAATCAGTCATTCCCTAAAGTCTGGGGTCTTGGCCTTGAGATAGTGACAGTGGTCTGGAATAGGCACATGGTGGCTCTGCTCAGTCATTCCTTATATATCATCTACTGTGCAGGCAGACTCCAATGACATCACTACATCTTTGTCCCTTACAAGGAGGACATATGCTATTTATCAGGCATGTGTAGAGTGGGGTGGGGTGTAGGGGCTAGAAGAATAGAAGTCAGGAAAAAACCAAAGGAAAAAAAGTCCAGCTTTTTCTCTTATAGGGGGTCCCTTCCGTTTCCCTGTCTTAATTTGATCATCAGCAAACCAGAGCAGAGCCAAGTTAAGTTGTCAAATATCTTATCAACTCCCAAATAAGAGCTCTTTGGTAAAATTATTTTCCAAATAATGTGTATGTCTTTCATCTTCCCTTACATGTAGCATCCACAACTACTATATTCACACATATGATAGAAAAATATATTTAAGGCACATACTTGAACCCACTATTTTATTTTGCCTCCATGAATTTAATAGAAATTAACTTTTTTCATATTTCTTTCTTATGAAAGAAATATGATGATTTGGTGGTGTTGAGTAAAGAGATAAAAATGCACAGTAATTAAACTCTGAGTATTCATTACACAGCGTTGAGGGGAATGATTTAAGAAACAGTCATGGATTCAAAATGCTCTCAGGCACAGAGTGGTACATAAACCAAGCTTAATAAGTGCTGGAGGGAAGGAAAGCCTGTGGGGGGAATGACTGAGTTGTGAATTGCAGCACTACAATTCAGCCACACTGATTGTCTTTAAATTCCACAGTTGACTTGGTCCTGTCTCCACCAGGACACCCTAGTTGCTGATTCATCTGCATAGAATGCTTTCTCTACCTACTTGCATCTATCAGCTAATCCCTGCTTATCTTTTAGATCCCATATTAATTGTCTGCCTTTGCGAGAAGTACCTTTTAACTTAAAATGTTTTATTTTTGAGTGCAGATGACATGTAATTTACCTTGGGCTTAAGTGTGCAACATAGTGATTCCACACATTACTCAGTGCTCACTATAAGTATGTTCCTCATCTGTTGCCCACCTCCTCAGCCCACAACCCCTTTTGAAAACAGTAGTTTGTTTTCTGTATTTCTGCTTTTCGTTTGCTTGTTTATTCTTTTTTTTTTAGGTTCCACGTGTGAGTGAATTCATATGGTATTTGTCTTTGCTTGACTTATTTCACTTAGCATAAAATCTTCTAGGTCTATTCCTGTCTGCAAACGACAAGATGTCATTCTTTGTTATGACTGAATAATATTCCACTGCATATACCTATATCCATCCCACACCTTCTTTATCTGTTCATCTATTACTGGACACTGGCTTGCTTTCATATCCTGTTTAGTGTAAACAGCACTGCAGTAAACATAGAGGTGCATATTGTAGCCTTGCCCAGACAGTACCCTCTCAGGGAATCCTCACAAGTCTCAGTACTTAGAGTCTAAGTACTTCTTTACAAAGTTGATTCTTCATGTGTTTTTATTAACAAGCCCCCTTAGCACTTGAGCAACTGAGTTATTATAAGTGAAAAACAGATGAGATAAGAAAATCCTAGAAGACATATTTCATTCTTATATCAAAACAGCATTACTCTTTATTTTTTTAAGTTTTTATTTATTTATTTATTTGAGTGAGAGAGAGCTCATGTAGGGGGAAGGGAAAGGGGAAAAGGAGAGAAACTCAAGCAGACTCTGTACTGAGCACAGATACCAACGCAGAACTCAACCTCACCACCCTGAGATCATGACCTGAACTAAAATCAGAAGTCGGATGCCCAACAGAATGAGCCACCTAGGTGTCCCCAGCTTTACTCTTAAAAACAGTTCTTTTTTGTCATAAACAAGTAGATTTGTCAACTCAAACAACAATTTCTTTCACTGTATTTGAACAATGTACTTTGGGTTTATATGGTCTAGTATTTTTTTTTTTTTTTACATTATGGGTAATTATAGTTCATTATAAGTAATTTAGTGTTACTTAATTAAATTGTAGTTTACCTTACACAATAGTATTTATTAGTAAATAAACTGCTAGACTCACCATGAAATTCAGAGCACGTAAAGGTACTTAGAAAATACTCAAGAATATTTAGAAAATCCAGTTCATGCACAAATGAAAGATTGAGGAAAAGAATTTTGTGAACTAGGAGTCTAGAAATTTCCCACAAATAGGAAGTATCAAAATAAATTTAAGACATAAAATGAACCTGGAGTACTTAGGGAATGACACATTATTGCATGGCAAGTAATATATAAATACTCATTGAATCACACCAAAGTAGTCAAAACAATTTTAATTTTTATAAATTATACTGCAAGTTTGGGAGAAAAATACGCACATATAAGTTTTCAATGAAACCACTTTTTATTTCTAAGGTTTTTCAGGGCGTCTTTCACATCCTTGTTCCGTAGGCTATAAATCAGGGGGTTTAGCATGGGGATCACAAGGGAGTAAAACAATGAAATAATTTTGTCTTGATCAAGAGAGTAGGAAGAACTTGGCCGGAAATACATAAAGAGCAGAGTTCCCTGGAAAATCGCAACAGCAGTTAAGTGGGAGGTGCAGGTGGAGAAAGCTTTGAACCTCCCCTCAACAGAGTTGATCTTTATCACTGCTAGGATGATATAGCAGTAAGACACAAACAGCCCTGAAAGTGTAATCAGTTCGATGAAGCCAAAAATGGTGAATATCACTAACTCATTAACCTGTGTGTCTGAGCAAGACAACACGAGGAGAGGT
>JAQQSY010000363.1:0-10817 GCA_028646535.1 Procyon lotor | reverse complement strand
AACAAGAAATTAAGCCAACCCCACACAAGAGAAGGGATATAATCAAGATTAGAGCAGAAATCGAGTTAGAAATTAGAGAAACAGTACAATGCATCAATGAATCCAGAAGTTGGTTTTTTGAAAGAATCAAAAAGATCGAGAAGCCACTGGCCAAACTAATCCAAAAGAAAAGAGAGAGGACCCAAATTAACAAAATTGTGAATGAAAGAGGAGAGATCATGACTAATCCAAAGGAAATAGAAACAATCATCAGAAATTATTATCAATTATTATATCTATTATATAGAGGCATATATCAAGCTATATGCCAATAAGTTAAACAACCCAGAAGAAATGGATGCATTCCTGCAAACCTATAAACTTCCAAGACTGAAACAGGAAGTAATTGACAACCTGAATAGACCAATATCTAGTAACGAGATTGAAGCAGTGATCAAAAACCTCCCAAAAAACAAGAGTCCAGGACCTGATGGATTCCCTGGGGAATTCTACCAAACATTCAAGGAAGAAATAACACCTATTCTCCTGAAACTGTTTCCAAAAATAGAAACAGAAGGAAAACTTCCAGGCTCCTTCTATGAAGCCAGCATTACCCTGATCCCCAAACCAGGCTAAGACCCCATCAAAAAGGAGAATTTCAGACCAATATCCCTGATGAATATAGATACAAAGATTCTCAATAAGATCCTAGGTAATAGGATCCAACTGTGCATTAAAACGACCAGGTGGGATATATCCCTGGGACACAAGGGTGGTTCAGCATTCACAAATCAATCAATGTGATAGAACAAATCAGTAAGAGAAGAGAGAAGAACCACATGGTCCTCTCACTTGATGCAGAAAAAGCGTTTGACAAAATTCAGCATCAGTTCCTGATTAAAACTCTTCAAAGTATAGGGATAAAGGGAATATTCCTCAACCTCATAAAATCCATCTTTGAAAAGCCCACAGTGAATATCATTCTCAATGGGGAAAAGCTGACAGCCTTCCCTTTGAGATCAGAAACACCACAAGGATGCCCACTCTAGTCACTCGTGTTCAACATAGTACTAAAGTCCTACCAAGAGCAATCAGACAACAAAAAGAAATAAAAGGTATTCAAATTGGCAAAAAAGAGGTCAAGCTCTCTCTCTTTGCAGATGACATACTTTATATGGAAAGCCCAAAAGACTCCACCCCCAAACTACTAGAACTCATACAGCAATTCAGTAATGTGCAGGATACAAAAATCAATGCACACAAATCAGTTGCTTTCCTATACACTAACAATGAAAATATGGAAAGGGAGATTAGAGAATTGATTCCATTTACTGCAGCACCAAGAACCATAAGATACCTGGGAATAAACCTAACCAAAGAGGTAAAGGATCTGTACTCGAGGAACTCCAGAACGCTCATGAAAGCAATCGAGGAAGACACAAGAAGGTGGAAAAGCATTCCATGCTCATGGATCGGAAGAATAAACACTGTGAAAATGTCTGTATTGCCCAGAGCAAATTATACTTTCAATGCCATCCCTATCAAAATTCCACCAGAATTTTTCAAAAGGCTGGAACAAACAATCCTAAAATTTGTACGTAAACAGAAAAGATCCCAAATTGCTAAGGAAATGTTGAAAAAGAAAAACAAATCACATTGCCTGATTTCAAGCTTTACTACAAAATCAAATTGCCTGATTTTAAGCTTTACTACAAAGCTGTCATCACCAAGACAGCATGGTACTGACACAAAACAGACACACAGTCCCAGTGGAACAGAGAGCCCAGATATGGACCCACAACTTTATGGTCAAATAATCTTTGACAAAGCAGAAAAAAATATCCAGTGGAAAAAAGACAGTCTCTTCAATAAATGGTGTTGGGAAAATTGGACCGCTATATGTAGAAGAATGAAACTTGACCATTCTCTTACACCATATGTGAAGATATACTCAAAATGGATAAAAAGACCTCAATGTAAGGCAGGAATCTATCAAAATCCTAGAGAACATAAGCAGTAACCTTTTCGACATCAGCCACAGCAAATTCTTTCAGGACATGTCTCCAAAGGCAAAGGGAACAAAGGCCGAAAATGAACCTTTGGGACTTCATTAAGATAAAAAGCTTCTGCAAAGCAAAGGAAACAGTCAACAAAACAAACTGGCAACCCACAAAATGGGAGAAGATACTCACAAATGACACTACAGACAAAGGTCTGATATCTGAGCTCTATAAAGAACTCCTCAAACTCAACACTCACAAAACATAAACACGTCAAAAAATGGGAAGACAGGAACAGACACTTCTCCAAAGAAGACATACAAATGGCTAACAGACACATGAAAAAATGTTCATCATTAGCCATCAGGGAGATTCAAATCAAAACCACACTGAGATACCACCTTACACCGGTTAGAATGGCCCAAATCAATAAGACAGTAAACAACGAACGTTGGAGAGGATGTGGAGAAAGGGGAACCCTCTTACACTGTTGGTGGGAATGCATGTTGGTGCAGCCACTTTGGAAAACAGTGTGGAGAGTCCTCAAGAAATTAAAAATAGAGCTACCCTATGACCCTGCAATTGCACTACTGGTTATTTACCCCGAAGAAGCAGATGCAGTACAAAGAAGGGCCACATGTACCCCAATGTTCATAGCAGCAATGGCCACAATCACCAAACTGTGGATAGAGTCAAGATGCCCTTCAACAGATGATTGATGAATAATCTTTTTAATGTGCTGTTGGATCCTATTAGCTAGGATCTTGTTGAGAATCATGGCATCCATATTCATCAGGGATATTGGTCTGAAATTTTCCTTTTTGATTTGGTCTTTGACTGTTTTGGGGATAGGGTAATGCTGGTTTCGTAGAGCAAGTCTGGAAGTTTTCCTTCTGTTTCTATTTTTTGAAACAGTTTCAGGAGAATAGGTATTATTTCTTCCTTGAATGTTTGGTAGAATTGCCCAGGGAATCCGTCAGGACTCTTGTTTTTTGGGAGGTTTTTGATCACTGCTTCAATCTCATTACTCGGTATTGGTCTATTCAAGTTGTCAATTTCTTCTTGTTTCAGTCTTGGAAGTTTATAAGTTACCACGAATGCCTCTATTTCTTCTAGGTTACTTAACTTATTTGCACATGGATGTTGATAAAAATTTCTGATGATTGTTTCTCTTTCCTTGGTGTTAGTCATGAGCTCTCTCCTTTCATTCATAATTTTATTAATTTGGGTCCTCTCTCTCTCTCTCTCTCTCTTTTTTTTTTTTTTTTGATTTGTTTGTCCAGTGGTTTGTTGATCTTATTGATTCTTTCAAAAAACAAACTTCTGGTTTCATGATGTGTTCTACTGTATCTCTAGTTTCTAACTCGTTGATTTCTATTCTAATCTTGATTATTTCCTTTCTTGTGCATGGGGTTGGCTTAATCGGTAATTGATTCTCCAGACCTTTAAGGTGTAAAGGGAGCTGGTGTCTTCAGGATTTTTCAATCTTTTTGAGTGAGGTTTGGATGGTTATGCATTTTCCCCTTAGAACCGTCTTTGCCATAATCCATAGGTTTTGGACAAATGTGTCTTCATTCTCATAGGTTTCCATGAATTGTTTCAGTTCTTCTTTGATTTCCTGGTAGATCCAAACATTCTTGAGCAGGTTGGTCTTTAGCCTCCAAGTGTTTGAATTCCTTCCAAACTTTTTCTTGTGGTTGAGTTCCAGTTTCAGTTTCAAAGCATTGTGGTCTGAGAACGTGCAGAAAATCATCTCAATCTTTTGGTATTGGTTGAGTCTTGATTTGTGACCCAGTATGTGGTCTATTCTGGAGAAAGTTCCATGTGCACTGGAGAAGAATGAGTATTCTGTTGTTTTAGGGTGGAATGTTCTGTATATAGCTATGAGGTCCATCTGGTCCAATGTGTCATTCAAAGCTCTTGTTTCTTTATTGATTTTCTGTTGGATGATCTGTCTGTTACTGAGAGTGGCATGTTAAGATCTTCTGCAATTAATGTATTCATATCAATATGACTCCTTATTTTGATTAGCAGTTGGCTAATGTCGTTGGCTGCTCCTATATTGGGGGTATAAATGCTTACAATTGTTAGATCTTCTTGGAAGGTAGACCCTTTCAGAATGATGTAGTGTCCTTCTGTATTTCAGACTACAGTCTTTAACTTAAAATCTAATTTATCTGATATAAGAATCGCTACCCCAGCTTTCTTTTGAGACCCATTGGCATTAAAGATGGTTCTCCATCCCTTCACTTTCAGTCTGGATATATCCTTAGGTTCCAAATGTGTCTCTTGTAGAAAGCATATGGATGGGTCCTATCATTTTATCCAGTCTGCAACCTTGTGCCATTTTATGGTAGCATTTAGAGGCCATTCACATTGAGAGTGAGTATTGAAATATAAGTTTTTATTGACATCAGGTTCCTTCTGAAGTCCTTGTTTCTATACATTGTAAGTTTCTGTTCTATGTCACTTATGGATCCTTTCTTTTGGTGCTAAATATGTCTCTTATAGACAGCATATGGACGGGTCCTGCTGCTTTATCCATTCTGCAACCCTGTGCTGTTTTATGGGAGCATTTGGACTGTTCACGTTGAGAGTGATTATTGAAAGGTAAGTTTTTATTGACATCATGTTGCCTGTGAAGTCCTTGTTTCTATAGATTGTAAATTTCTGTTCTACGTCACTCATGAGTCCTTTCTTCTTTTATAGAACCCCTTTAATATTTTTTGTAGTGCTGGCTTGCTGGTCACAAACTCTTTTAATCCTTGATGGTCTTCAAAGCTCTTTATCTCTCCATCCATTTTGAATGTCAGCCCTTCTGTATAAAGTATTCTTGGCGGCATGTTCTTCTCATTTAGTGCTCTGAATATGTTTTGCCAGCCCTTTTTGGTTTGCCAGGTTTCTGTGGATAAGCTTGATGTTATTCTAATGGGAATTCCTCTTAATGTAAGGAATCTTATGAATTTAAAAATTCATGAAAACAAATGAAAATAAAAAAAATGTCCAAATCCTTTGGGATATAGCAGAGGTAGTCCTAAGTGGGAAGTACATAGCAATACAAGACTGTCAAAAATTAGAAAAGTCTCAAATACACAAGCTAGCCTTATACCTAAAAGAGCTGATGAACAAAGAGTAATTAAAGCCTAAGTCAAACAGGAAAAGAGCATTAATAAAGATTGGAACAGAAATCAATGAAATAGAAACCAAAAGAATATTAGAACAGATCAACAAAAGTAGGAGCATGTTCTTTGAAAGAATTTGTATGATAGATAAACCCCTAGCAATACTTATAAAAAGAAAAGAGATAGGACCCAAAGTAATAAAATCATCAATGAAACATAACAGATCACTACCAATACCAATAAAATACAAACAATTTTAAGAACATATTATGAGAAATTATATGCCAACAAATTAGGCAAACGCAAAGAAATGGGTCCATTCCTGGGAAATTTATAAACTAACAATATTGAAACAGGAAGAAATAGAAAACCTGCACAGACCCATAATCAGCAAGGGAATTGAAGCCATAATCAAAAATCTCCCAGCAAACAAGAGTCCCGGGCCATTTGGCTTCCGAGGGGAAAGTTACCAAACATTTAAAGAACTACTACCTATTTTTCTGAAACTGTTTTAAAAAATATAAATGGAAGGAAAATATCCAAATTCATTCTATGAGTCCAGGCTTACCTTGATCCCAGGCCCAGGTGAAGACCCCAAGAAAAAGGAGAATTGCAAACCAATATACTGATGAACATCTGATGGTCATAGATGCCAAAATTGTCATCAAAATCCTACCACAGAGGATCCAACAGTAAGTTAAAAGGATTATTCACCAAGACTAGGTGGGATTTTATTTCCTGAACTACAAGCGTGGTTCCACATTTGCAAATCAATCAACATGATACATCACATTAATAAAATAAATGACAAAAACCATATGGTACTCTCAATTGATGCAGAAAATGCATTTGACACTATACTATCATCCTTTCTTTTTCATTTCCCCAAATATGTTTATTTTCTTTTTTTTCAGTGTTACAAGATTAACTGTTCATGCACCACACCCAGTGCTCCATGACCATCATCCTTTCTTGATTCAAACTCTCCACAGTGTAGGGATATAGGGAACATACCTCAATATCATAAAAATCATCTACAAAAAGCCCACAGAGAATATCATTCTCAATAGGGAAAAACTGAGAGCTTTTCCTCTAAGGTCAGGAATATAACCGAAATGCCCATTATCACCACTGTTTTTCGCCATAGTACTAGAAGTCCTAGCCTCAGCAATTAGACAAAAAAGAGATAAAAGGCATCTGAATGGGCAAAGAATATGTAAAACTCATTATTTGCAAATAACAAGATACTGTATGTGGAAAACCCAAAAGACTGTACCCCAAAACTGTTAGAACTCATACAGGAATTCAGCAAGGTGACAGGATATAAAAATCAATGCACAGAAAACAGTTGCATTTCCATACACTAACAATGAGACAGAAGAAAGAGAAATTAAGGAATCAATATCTTTTACAATTCTATGATAAAAGCATAAGATACCTAGGACTAAACCTAGTGAGCACTCAGGAAAGAAGTTGAAGAAGACACAAAGAAATGGAAAAACATCCCATGCTCATGGATTGGAAGAATAAATATTGTTAAAATATGTATGGTATCCAGATCAATCTAGACATTCAGTGCAATCCCTGTCAAAATACCATCAACATTTTTCACAGAACTGGAACAATCCTAAAATTTGTATGGAACCAAAAAAGACTCTGAATAGCCAGAGGAATGTTGAAAAAGAAAACCAAAGTGCATGACATCACAATGCGAGACATAAAGCTGTAATCATCAAGACAGTATTTTACTGGCACAAAAATAGACACATCGATCAATGGAGAAGAGTAGAGAACCCAGAAATGACCCTTCAACTCTATGGCCAACTAAACCTCGACAAAGCTAGAAAGAAGTTCCAATGAAAAAAGGCAGTCTCTTCAATAAATGGTGCTGGGAATAATGGGAGAGACACATGTAAAAGAATGAAACTGGACCATTTGCTGACACCAAACACAAAAATAGACTCAAAATGGATGAAAGACCTAAATGTGAGACAGGAATCCATCAAAATCCTTGAGGAGAACACAGGCAACAACCTCTGTGACCTCAGCCTCAGCAACTTATTGCTAGACACATATCCAAAGGCAGCAGAAACAAAAGCAAGAATGAATAAAATGATAAAAAGTTCTGCATAGCAAAGGACGCAGTCAACAAAACTAAAAGTTAACCTTCAGAATGGGTGAAGATATTTGCAAATGACATAAAACAAATGACTATTATCCAAGATCTATAAAGAACTTATCAAACTCAGTACCCAAAAAACAAATGATTAGTCAAGAAATGGGCAGAAGACACGAACAGACATTTTACCAAAGAAGACCTACAAATGGCCAACATACACATGAAAATATGCTCCACATCACTAGCCATTAGGGAAATACAAATCAAAACTACCAGTCAGAAAGACTAAAATTAATAAGATAGGAAACAAATGTTGGAAAGGATGCAGAGAATGCAAAACTCTCTCACTGTTGGTGGGAATGCAACTGGTACAGCCACTCTGGAAAACGGTAAGGAGGTTCCTCAAGAAGTTAAAATAGAGCTACCCAAGAACCCAGCAATTGCAATACTAGGTATTTAAGCCAAAGATACAAATGTATTGATCCAAAGGGGCACCTAGTTTATAACAACAATGTCCACAATAGCCAAACTGGAATGAGATGAGATGTTCATCAACAGATAAAGGGATAAAGAAGATATAGTGTATATATGGATATATATACAATGGAATATTACCTGGCTATCAGAAAGGATGAATAGTTACCATTTATACCAGCTTGAATGTAACTGGCAGGTATTATGCTCACTGAAAAACTCAATTAGAGAAAGAAAATTCCCATATGATTTCACTCATGTGGAATATAAGAAATAGGTAGAGGACTGTAGGGGAAGGGAAGGAAAATAGAATGGGATTCATCAGAGAAGGAGAGAAACTATGAAAGAATCAACTATAGAAAACAAACTGAAGGTTTTTGGAGGGGAGGTATCGGGGATAAGGTAATTGTGTGATAGGCATTGAGGAGGGCATATGATGTGATGAGCACTGGGTGTTCTTCACAACTAATGAGTTATTGAACACTACATCTAAAATTGTACTATATATACTGATATAATTGAATTATAAGGTACTATATGTTGGCTAGTTGAATTTTAATTAAAAAAAAAACTTCTTTCATACGCAAAGAAATTGTAAAATAGAGTAGTGAAAAAAAAATCTTAAAAGCAGCCAGACAAAAGTAGTTTTTAACATACTAGGAAAGCCCATAAGACTAACTGGAGATTTTGCCACAGGAATTTGGCAAGCCAGAAGGAGGAGCATCATAATTCAAAGAGGTGAATACGAAAATTGAGAAGTCATGAATACTTATGCAGAAAGGATATAATTCATAATAGAAGGAAACATAAAGAGCATCCCAGAAAAACAAAACCACAGAAATTCATGACCACGAAAGCAATCCTACAAGAAATATTAATGGAGACACACAGAGTGGAAAGGAGAGATGGATACTAACAGTATAAAGGCAGGAAACACAAAGCAGTAAAAATGATTATTTCTGTAAAAACAAGTCAAGAAACTCATACAGAAAAATGATAGAAAATATAACATAAAACATGGTGAAAAGAGGAGGGAAAGTATATTAAAACTTGAATGAACATCAACTTAGTATAGACTGCTGTTTGCAAACGAGTTTACATATAAACCTGAACATGTCCGTATGTCAAAATCACTAACAAATATGCAACAAATAAAAAGAAAGAAATCCAAATATATCACTAAAGAAAATCAGCAAAACAGAGAGGAAGAAAGGATCAGAGAAAATCTCCAGAAACAACCACAAAATAAGTAAAAATTGCAATAAATATCTATCATTAATCATATTTTGAATATGAAATGATTCTTTCTTATTTTTACTATTTATTTTTTTCTTCTGTATTTATTTTTTTTACAAGGTTTTCTCTAAATTCCAGTGTACTGTTATTTTCAGGTGTACAATATAGTGATTCAACACTCTCGCACAACACCTGGTGCTCATTTTTGTCTTTTTTTTTTAATTAACATATAATGTATTATTTGCCCCAGGGTATATGTCTGTGAATGGTGAGGCTTACCCATTTTATGGCACTTACCATAGCACAAACCTTCCCCAATGTACACAACCCAGCCACCCTATCCCTAACCCCCACCTCGCAGCCACCCTTAGTTTGTTTCGTGAGTCTTGGAGTCTCTTATGATTTGTCTCCCTTCCCATCCCTTCCTGTTTCAATTCTCTCCCCAAACCCCTCCAAACTCCCACCTTGCCTCTCAAATTCTTCATATCAGAGATATCATGTGATAATTGTCTTTCTCTGACTGACTTACATTGAGGTCTTTGATCCATTTTGAGTCTATTTTTGTGTGCAGTGTAAGGAAATGGTCCAGTTTCATTCTTCTGCATGTGGCTCTCCAGTTTTCCCAACACCATTTGTTGAAGAGACTGTCTTTTTTCCACTGGATATTCTTTGCTGCCCTGTCGAAGATCAGTTGACCATAGAGTTGGGGGACCATTTCTGGGTTCTCTATTCAGTTCCATTGATCTATGTGTCTATTTCTGTGCCAGTACCACACTGTCTTAATTATTATAGCTTTGTAATAGAGTTTGAAGTCAGGAATTGTGATGCCACCGACTTTGGTTTTCTTTTTCAACATTCCTCTGGATATTTGCGGTCTTTTCTGGTTCCATATAAATTTTAAGATTATTTGTTCCATTTCTTTGAAATAAATGGATGGTATTTTGATAGGGATTGCATTAAATGTGTAGATTGCTTTAGGTAGAATAGACATTTTCACAATAGTTGTTCTTCCAATCCATGAGCATGGAACGTTTTTCCATTTCTTAGTGTCTTCCTCAATTTCTTTCATGAGCAATTTGTAGTTTTCTGAGTACAGATTCTTTGCCTCTATGTTTAGGTTTATACCTAGGTATCTTATGGTTTTGGGTGCAATTGTAAATGAGATCCACTCCTTAATTTCTTTCTTCTGTTTTGCTGTTGGTGCATAGAAATGCAACTGATTTCTGTGCATTAATTTTATATCCTGACACTTGGCTGAATTCCTGGATGAGTTCTAGCAGTCTTGGAGTGGAGTCTTTTGGATTTTCCAGGTAAAGTATCATATCATCTGCAAAGAGTGAGAGTTTGACTTCTTCTTTGTCAGTTTTGATGCCTTTGATTTCTTCTTGTTGTCTGACTGCAGAGGCTAGGACTTCTAGCACTATGTTGAATAGCAGTGGAGATAGTGGGCATCCCTGCCATGTTCCTGATCTCAGGGGAAATGCTGAGAGCTTTTCCCCATTGAGAATGATATTCGCTGTGGGTTTTTCATAGATGGCCTTGATGATGTTGAGGAATGTACCTTCTATGCCTACACTGTGAAGAGTTTTGATCAAGAAGGGATGCTGTACTTTGTCAAAAGCTTTTTCAGCATCAATTGAGAGTATCATATAGTTCTTGTTCTTTCTTTTATTAATGTATTGATCACATTGATTGATCTGCGGATGTTGAACCAACCTTGCATCCCAGGAATAAATCCCACTTGATCATGATGAATAACCGTTTTAATGTACTGTTGGATCCTATTGGATAGTATTTTGGTGAGAATTTTTACATCTGTGTTCATCAAGGATATTGGTCTGTAATTCTCCTTTTGGATGGGGTCAAAGTGCGGTTTTGGGATCAAGG
>JAQQSY010000362.1:0-13037 GCA_028646535.1 Procyon lotor | reverse complement strand
TTGTGGAGTCAGATGCAATTTCTTGAATGGGGGAATCAGCTCGTTCTCTGGCCACTGACTCATAATGATAACAAACTAGCAGTTCAGGAACCCACTAAAGTGAATCAGCAGACCTAGGAAATACACACATACCCTGGGCCCCAGATAAGATGGGATCAGGCCCCATTCAATCCCTAGTTAAAGGATCTTTCCAGTGTACATCTGGGAGCTTTCCATGAGAAGGAGCCCATAGTTGTTTGGCCACAGAATATCCCTGATCATAAAAATTCAGAAAATTTAACACAAAAAGAGCATGATTCAATATGTTAGCAGATGTTTGGGGATAAAATTCCCTTTTTAATTTTTTGCAGCAGGCATTTTAATATGCCAAGAGCATGTTCCATGATACCTTGACCTTAAGGATTATAGGGAATGTCTGTTTGCGGTGTGATTTCAACAGCAGCACAGAAAGACAAAAAGGCTTTACTAGTGTAGGCAGGGGTATTATTTACTAGTGTAAGCAGTGGTATTATCAGTTTTAATAATTTTCAAAAACCTAAAATAGAAAAGGCGTCAAGGCAATGAGCAATCACATGTTTAGTTGCTTCTCCCATTTGGCCTGAAGCAACAAAGAAATGCTAATAAGTGTCAATAATAACATGGACATAAGATTGTTTACCAAAGACAGGGCATGAGTGACATCCATCTGCCAAACGTGACCTGGTAACTAACCATGAGGATTAATGTCAAAGGAAGGAACAGGGAAAAATTCAGGGCAAGCAGGACAAGACTTCAGGATCTGACAAGCAGCCTCTTGAGTAAGAGAATTGTTTGAGAAGAGCAGAAGCATTTTGATGATGAATAGCATGAGACTGAATGGCCTAATCCACCTGTAAAATTGTGAGGAAAGGTGCATGCATAGCCTTATTGGGTACTGAGTTTCCCTAATCCTGTATAGGGAGTATACAGGAGTCCCCCCAAGGGACCTGGGAGAAGAGAATGAACTCGAATGTGACCAACGAAGTAAGGAGCAGAGCAAGTTTGAATAAGTTTTTGCAAGGTTAAAAACTGTTGCAGGAAAGTAGTATAGGGAGTAGAGTCAAAAGTTGCTGTTTCAATAGTCACAAGAATGGTGAGCATGTATTTACTATCTGTATATAAATTGAAGGGGCGAGAGGAAACATAGGTAAAGGCCATTATAACTGCATGTAGTTCCATTCATTGTGCTGATGAGAAAGAAACCTGTTGGTTATCAATCACTATTGCAGCAATGCCTGAAGCTGATCTATCTGTAAAGATGGTGCATGTACCAGGAATTGTCTGAGCCCGAATAACCTTAGGGAACACAAACTGCAGAGTCAAAGTGAAATGAATCAACCAATCAGAATGATAATGGGAAGAAATTTGTCCAGGAAAAATAGCCAAAGAGGTTTACCATGCAGTGGAGGTTTCCCAAAGCTGCTGCTGCTGATCCCAAGAAAAAGGAACAACAAGAACATGAGGGGCGCAGGCTAAAAGTTGAAGGGAACCTGGAATGTCCCTAACAATTAGATTAGAAATTAACTCATAGTAAAGTGCAATTGAGCATTTTGGTGAAGAGGATAAATGAATCCATTCTAAAACTCGCTGGGGTTGTCAGAGAAGACCAGTTGAGGTATATACAGCTGGACAAAGGAGAAGAGACAAAGGTTGAATAGGGTTAACTTGAATAACCTATGCATCTTATATAACCTGTTCCACTTGTCTTAAAGCCATAGTTCCTGCAGATGACAGGGAGCGAGGTGAAGCAGGATCCAGGAAACATTTCAAGATCTCAAAAAAAGGTTTTAGTTCACCAGCAGTAAGTTTTAGGGTTGGGTAAAGCCAATTAAAACCTGCTAAGTTTTTGGAAATAATTTAGAGTTTTTAAATGATCGAAGTGTATCTGTAACTTTTGAAGATGAATATGACGCCCTCCAATAAGGTGTCCTAAATAGGAATATGAAGAAGTTAATTGATTTTTTTCTGGTGCAACACAGAGCCCAAATTTTTCCAAAGAGCTTTGCAATCATCGAGAATCTTTAAAGTGGTTTTAACATCTGGATGAGCTAAAAGAATATCATCCATTGGATGATTGATATAGTCTGTAGGCTGTGAGATTCTGCAATCAGATAGGTAAAATTGCCTGACCCACAAATTTTTGACATAAAGTAGGGCTGTTTGTCATCCCTTGAGGAAGAACTTTCCACTGATATCATACCATGGGGGTGTGAGAATTAGGAGAAGGAACACTGAAAGCAAATCTTTTCCAATCTGAGAGGTGCAAAGGGATGGTAAAGAAACAATCCTTTAAATCTAGAACAAGGGGATAATGTGAAGGTAGAGTTACAGGGAAAAGAAGTCGTCTGCAAAGGACCCACGATTTCCATGGTTTGATTTATAGCCCTGAAATTCTGCAGCAAATGCCATTTACCAGAATTCCTTTTGATAGAAAAAATAGTATTCCATGAACTAGTAGAAGGTTCAATATGGCCTTGCTTTAATTGCTCCATTATAAGTGAATGTATAGCATCTAGCTTCTCCTGAGAAAGGGCCCATTGGTCCACCTACACAGGGTTTTCTGATTTCCATATGATAGGATCCACTGAGACTTGGACATGAACGACAAGAGCTAAAAGGCCCCTAGGAAAAGCCCACATCCTAATGGGAGATGTTGGGCCAAGGGGACACAGAAGAAATTCCCTGTTGCTCTTTACTTAGCCCCTTAGTGGGAATAAAGCTTTGATTCAACATCTGTGAGCTTACAATTTCATTTGGACAGACTACAAGAGCACACATTTCCATTAAGACAGGTTTACAAGAAGTCCAGGTAATACATAGGGGTGAAAAGAGCCCTGACGGCCTTCCTTATCTCGTCAGTGAAATACATTAGAGCTCTGCAGAGATCTGCTCTGTCCTATACCCTGTAACTCTGTAACTGCAGCATGTGTGGGCCAAGATGAAGGCCAGTGATGCTGGGCGATAACAGAAACATCAGCTTCTGTGTCCAAAAGTCCCTGAAAAGTATGACCTTCGATCATTAGCCCTATATCTTGCCCTATTTTTTGAATCCAATAGGCAGCATCAGAGGAACCCAAACAATGATCTCCTTGGGGTGTTTCTTGTGATACTGTTCCTTGTTTAATAAGAGGAAGAATAATCAATTGGGCAATTTGCTGCTTCCTGAGAAGTGCAGGGAAGAAGAATAAGGTACATACAAGAGAATGGGAGCAGGGGTCAGCAGGTGAGAGGACTGTCTGCCTGCTGCCCTGAACAACTCCTCAGTCCCATATTTATTAGATACAAGGTAACAACCAACAAAGGAGAAGAAGAAGGTTATGCATTGTTAGAAGTCTTGTAGGTAAACAAGAAAGAATAGGAGTCATACACTGATCACTGGAGTCTTATAAATAAGCAAGAAGAGGAGGGTGTGCCTGGTCAATCAGCATGGAATTCATTGTAGAGTAAGCGCACTTAGCACTTAAATGGATTACCCCAACGAGGAGCTCCCTTGGAGGCAGGGGAGATAAGGAACGAAAAAGGGAAGCAGGAGGTGTCCCACCTTGGGTGGGTCAGGCCTCCCTGGCTGCTTAGCTTCAGGGACACATAACATCCCCTCCACCTGAGGTCTGCTGCTAGTTCATGTTTTTCTCAAGGTTATCTTTAAGCATGCTTGCATGACCAGCACAACTCATAGTTACATTTTCAGCAGTATATTATTCTGAGGGGCGGTTATAGCAATTTTCATGTCTGGGAAAATAGTAACAATATGGTTAGGATCATGACCCATGACCTTAATTCCACCAGCATAATCAGAATCAATGATCCTTTCATGGTCTGCTGCATCCATAAAGCAAACCAACAGTATCAAAAGGAAGTGGTCAAAAATTCCAGTAGGTATGGCTTGGGGACCCATTTTGGGGGTTAATACAAAGTGGCAGGTTGGGCTGAGGTCCAGTCCTCTGCTTTCTTTGGTAGCCCAGGACAACTGGGATATTCCAGGCTGATAGGGGAAGAATCTGTGGTGGATACACAGGAATTGCCCCCACTGTTTGACGGGGCTGGGGTTGGCCCAAAATCTATTTTCCAGGAGTTCAAATCCCTCTGCAGTATTCTTAGATTTACATTCATTTGCCCAGTGTTTCTCTCCCTGACAAGGGCACAGACCAGGAGGCCTCCCTGTGGGAATAGAGGCAAACACAGGAACAGTAGCAGAAGCAAAACAATTTCAAGCAAGATATCCTGGAGCCCATCTATAACAAGTTTGGGCAAATAATTGTTTTTTCACCACAGGAAGGCCTCTTTTGTTTTGGCTACTAAGTTGTTTGTAAAAAACGTGGGCTTGGTTGGGCACCTTGCATGGCAGCAACAAATGCCACTCCCTGCAGACAAGAAGGTCTGACATCAGCAAACAACCTGATATAATCTGACAAATTACCTTTCTATAGGGGCATATGGCAGTCTGGCAAGCACCATTAGCATTTTTTATAGGCAATTATTTTACTATAATCATACCTGCCTTTCTATCTACTACCAAATGACCAAGAGCCTGCAAGAAGCAAGAAAAAAAATCCTGATAAGGCCCTTCTGGTTCTGTCTAAATTTACTCAGTTCCTCCATCTTCTGGCCAGAGTCAGGCAGTTGCCTCCACGCTTGAGTAGCTAGGCAACTAATTTGGTGATAAGCAGCAACAGGATATGTGAGCTGCATATCCATAGGTGAACTTTGACAATCTCCTACCAACATATCAAAAGTTGTAGTATTAAGTTGGCAGTTCCATTCAGCTTCCTCAGAAGCTCCATCTGAATAATTTGAATTCCATTACAAATAGTCTCCTCCAAAGAGGCAGTCTCCAGCAATGGATCACCAATTACTGAGGAATAGCTTCAAGAGCCATCCACTAAAGTTAAAGCAGCTATAGGGCCTTACTGAGAGCAAGCAGTCTTTAATTCCTTAAGAGTCTTAAAAGGTAGGGGTGCTCTCGAACTGACCTTGAGCAGCGACATGCTCCATGATTGGGAAGCAGCTGAAGCCCATGGTCTCCTTCCCACATTCCTGTGCCTGCAAAAGTGCTCCCTGTAAAGGAGACTGGACTGAAGCTTTGGGACAAGCTTCAGCAGACAGTATGGGGAGGAGGGGGAGGAGGCCATGAAGGGCAAGCAGGCATGGGAGAACGGTGGGAGGGTGTGGAGGGAGCAGTAGTAATGGCTAATTTAGAAAAGGCAGCAAAAGCCTCATCGGGTCCTCCTTATCATCATCCTCCTTATCAGAGGGAGGAGATTTCTTTTTTCAAAAAATATTTATTTATTTGGGAGAGAGAGAATGAGAGTGAAAGAACATTAGAGGGGAGAAGTCAGAGGGAGAAGCAGACTCCCCACAGAGCAGGGAGCCCAATGTGGGACTCGATCCTGGGACTCCAAGATCATGACCTGAGCTGAAGGCAGTTGCTTAACTTATTGAGCCACCCAAGCGCCCCCTTTTTTCTTTTTTCATACTTTCTTTTCTCACCCTCTAATTTTCTTTGGAATTTCTCTGGTAGAGAGGCTTATCCTTTAGCATTGGCTCTGGAAGAGTGGAGGGGTCCGTTTGAGCCTCTGCCAAAGTCTTGACCCAAACACTGAGAGGCGCTTTACACTTTTTATGCCTCGTCAAAACAATCACGGACCAAGCTCCACCAAGGGAAGTCATCTACTGGCACACACAAGGGGCCATGAACAGTTGTAATGAGCTCATAAACAATGGCCAACATTTTCCCACGTAGCTAAATTAACTGTGCCTTCCTCTGGAAACCAGGGACAAACTTCCTGGACATGTTGCAAAAAACGTCTAAGTGCAATTTTGCACTTTTGCAGACCCGACAGCCTAGAGCCTCAAGCATAAATTTTAACATATGTTCAAAAAGCTCACTTTCCTTAAAGCTTAACTGTCCCATAATTTATTACCCCCAACTAAATCTTCCCCACGATAAAAACTTACTTCATGAACTGGGGGATTTCCCTCATCTCTTCCACTTTGAAGACATCTTTTTCTCTGGTCTCCCTTCCAGCACCACTTGTCATGGACCAGCTTGAGAAGTCCCAGGGAAAACCTAGAGAGAACGGTGGGGTATTAAGAAAAACAAGAGAGAGAAAACTGAGATTGGGAGGTCTCCATGGGCTGATGACCCAGTGGAGTCCCAACATGTATAGAAGACTTTATTTGATAGTTCAATAACAAGAATGTTTATCAAGGAGCTCAAGGTCGGAGAACCCCAAGTCCCACGTGACTGCCTTGCTTCAAAACAAGAGGGTTTTCCCAAGCATATTTACAGAGGAGCTCAAAGACTGTGTCAGCCTGATGCAGAGCACTTGCGTTGTGAAGTTCAGTTTTAAGTACCGTAAGTTAGTGTAGATTACCGTTCCTCCATGACAAGCTTCATTTTAAGCCAGAAAAAGATAAGCCTAAGGGTACGGGCGTGAAACTATTCCTGGAATTTAGATTCTTCCGCTTCCCTGTGTGACACCTAGCCCCTCTGCTCAAATGCACCACTGAAATGCATAGATTTAGGTAATTGCCATATAAAGAATAAGGAACTCACCTACGTGTGTAGTGACGTATGTGCTTATTTACTTGAGTGCATAAAAATGCTGGGAAGGGGAGAGGCGGGGCTTCTCACCTTAGCACTGCGCTGCGTCCTATGTGCTGGTGAGAGCCCCAGCTAGGTGGAAATAAGTCCTCTTGCTGTTGCATCCAGTCTGCCTTTTGTGGGTTCTTTTGGGAGGGTCTCAATCTGGACATAACAGTGTGAGCCAAATCAAGTAGTGAGTGGACTACAGGATTATAGGAGCTAGCCCTTGGCAAGATTCCCTGGACTGCAAGTGTTATGTCCAGATCAAGACCCTCCCCAAAATAACACACAAAATGCAGGCTGGATGCAACAGCAAGAGGATTTATTTCCAGCTAGCTGTTCCTCTCAAACTTGCTTTTCAGGACAAGACATGGAAGGCCCTTTCCATAGCCAAGCACACACAAGTTTACACACACTTCTCTGTTGGGATAGAGGATGTCAGTTGAGGCTGAGCCTTAAGGTAAAGATCAGGGTTAGGATGGAGCCTCAGGGACAAGGGCTATCTGGGGCACAGAGGTTCAGCTTTTCTCCAGATTAGTTTATCAGCTCCATGGCGGTGGGGGAGCAGAGCTTCGTTTCCTCAGTTGGGTAATGGTAGCTAGCCAGGTGAGGCTCCGGCATCAGATTTGGCCTTACATGGGACACTCTGAACGTGGCATCCATTCAGGATTTTGGCCAAAGTCCTGTTCTCCATAAACTGCCAGGGGTTATGAGTGGCCTCCTTTTCCTCCAGCTGTTGCCTAAATGCATTCCTGTTCCTCTCAAGGACTCTTAAGGACTCTGTTCCTTTCAAACTTGCTTTTCAAGGTGAGAGACATGGAAGGCCTTTTTCCATAGCCTTGCACACACAAGTTTGCACACACTTCTCTGCTTGGGATAGAGGATATCAGCGGGTCAGTGGTTTCACCCTTGAGTTGTTTCTTGGAGATGAAGTGATAGAACTTTCTTCTTGCTTTCATCAGGAAAGCCAGAGCAAGTACTGGAGTGAGGTGAGAAACTGGGAGGGCCTTGTGGAGAAGTGCCCTGGGGACTGAATGGAGGGCTGGTGGCATTGGGGTGAGCAACTGGCCTTTGAAGGGACTCCATGAAAAGCACTTGGTAGCCACAGAGGATTCGAGTCTTTCCTGGCTTCCTGATCTTCAGAGATATTTCCAGGCATTCTAGGTGCAAGAGTTTCCGTCTTGAGCCTTGGCTGAGTAGTCTGGTACTGCCTCGATGTTCAGAATACACTGTGTCATTTCAGTGAGGGTATTGAAGTTGAAGACAGCCCGGGCCAATTCCATATCACTACACAGCCCTTTGGAGGCAGAGGGCCATGTGGAGGGTGCTAGTGTGGAGGGGAGCCTCAGGCCCTGTGTGTGGCTTTCCGGGGTGGTGGTGCCTAGTGTGGATGAACATCAGATATAAGGCTGTCCCCCATCTGATCCCTTCACACACGGCAGCTGCAAAGCAGCACTGTTGCTGCCTGTGCTCCTCAATCGTGAGAGTGGTGTAGCAGAGGGCAGTGGCAGCAACCACCTTTGAAATGATGTTCAAGCAGGGACATTGGCATTTTCAGAACAGTTCCAACATCCATGGCTGGTTATGGAGTTACGGTTCGATTAAGATGAGGCAGTAGCCAAGGGCCGTGTGCAGCTCTGCCCAAAGCGCTGAGTTGAGGCTAAGCCTTAGGGTAGAGCTCAGGATTAGGATGGAGTCTCAGTAATGAGGGCCGACTGGGCACGGAGGTTGAGCTTTTCTCCAGAATAGGACATAAACTGCACCGGGGGGGGGGGGGGGGGTGCTGTGCCTCACTCCCAAGGTAGGGTTATGGCATCTAGCCAGGTGAGGCTCCCAAGTCTGGTTTAGCCTTGTGGGGACACTCCAAACTTGGCATCGATTCAGGGTTGTGGCCAGAGTCCAGTTCTCCATAAACTGCCGGTGGTTGCCAACAGCCTGCTTTTCCTCTTGCTGTTGGCTGAATGTATTCATCTGCCTCCCTGTAAGGCGAGTCCAAACCAGGGTGCACCAAGAATATAAGATTGGCACCCAGTCAGTTCCGCACCGGGGACTGAGCATAAGGGTTAGGGCCAGGGAGCCAATAAGGGCCCAAGCAATGGCAGCTCCCTCAGGAGCCCCATGGAACACTGAGTGCTTCTGCATTTCTCAGAGCTAAGCAAATGGTTCCTTCCTTATGCTTCACCAGGGACTTGGTACAGTGTCTCTTCTGGAAAAGAGAAGTTTCTGAGAGACTTCCTGTTCTGTCTTACTTCTTGGAGCTGATTATCAGTGCCAAGGTCCAGTCCAGTGGACCTTGGTCCAGCCTGGTCCAGACAGTCCAGGGATTCCCTGAAGGATGTACAGTGTCAGCAAAAGGAATGAGGGAGCTCGAGATTTCTTTCAATCACCAGGCAAGCATCTCTGCCTCATTGGTTTTTGACTCTTTTTTTATAGGCAGCAAGTTACATGGAAAACAGTCAATGATTTTCTCAGATAAGGGGACGTAGATCAACAAAAGTTTTTTGTAGAACCTATAGTTTTTTCTAAGACTGAGGCAGAGACAGGCTTATCTTATTTTGAGCAGCAAGACCCTTAACAACAATTTTTATGACTCTGTTTCTGTGTATTGGAAAAAGATTTAGTCACGTATATCTTTTGCCCATTAACCAAAGGAAAAGGAGTGATATTTGAGTCTATTATAGAATGGCCCAAGCAGTTTGTAGAAGCCCTTTTGTTGCTGCTGGATGAGCAGACATCTGGGAGCCTCATCTTGTGTATTCTTTAACAAAGTCTGAAGTAAAATTCTATTGTCTTTATGTTTAACCATTCCTACCTTATCTTATGTGTACTCTTCATTGTAAGGGAATGCAGGTGTCGGTGTGGATGACAGAATGTGAATCCCTAAGGGGGAACTTAGCATGGTTGTAGATTATTAAAGGTCTTTGTAAGTTTTTGGCCTTTAAGTACTTTATCATTTTATCTGCAATAATTCAGTGGACAAACATTGGAAGGGAGTCTCGCAGTTATCAGCTCTAATGGTTTTATGGCGGGGGAATGGTTTGGTTGCTTTATGGAGTTTCTGTAAGAAGATCTCAGTCTGGTTAGAAGTAGGTTAAGTGGGTCAGAACCTCAACTTGAGCAAAGGGCTTAGGCAAAAAAGAAAAAAGAATTCAAATAACACAAAAAGCAATAGGAGATACCAATCCCGTTCACATGGCAGGAGCCAAGAAAACCTGCCATATCCTCGCCACGACCATGTCAAACCACGAGGTTTCTGCAGCTTTTGGCACCTCAGGCCACACCATGAGGCTTCCTCACTTTCACTGGAAGACCCAGCTTCCACCATAACAAAGGTTTACTGGTCATGACTCTATCCATAGGCTGTCTCTTCCCAGGGAAATGAAGGAATAGCATTTTCCCCTCATGTTTACATGTCCTATTGAGAAGGCCTCCATCTTGCTGAAAAGACATGACAGCCAAGGGAAGCATTCCACACAGACCTCTACCTTGGATGGTAAGCACATGGGACCTATTCCTCTCCATGTCCTAAATCTCCTTCCACCCAAGGCACTCCCATCTTTTGGAGGAAGATGAGAGCTGAGGGGCCTTTTCTACAAAGAGTGCTTCTTGTGGTTAGAGTTTTGTCCCACGCATTTCCCAACAGCTTCCACACAAGGAAAAATGAAGTAGTTTTGTGTGCTCACAGGACTGTGGACTCTGTTCTGAAGATGGAAGCATTCAGCAAATAGAAGGAAAAAAAGCAGGCTGCTGGCAACGCCCTGCAGTTTATGGAGAACAGGTCTCTGGCCACAACTTTGAATCAATACCACATTTGGAGTGTCTCCACAAGGCCAAATCCAACTTGGGAGCCTCACCTGGCTAGCTGCCATTACCCAAACAAAGGAGCAAGGTGCAAAACACACACCGGTGGAGTTGATGACTTAATCTGGAGAAAAGCTGAAACTCCATGACCAGTTGGCCCTCATTCCTGAGACTCCATGCTAACCCTTAGTTCTACCCTCAAGCTCGAGCTCACTCAGCCCTTCAGCCACAGCTACATGCCACCCTCGTCTTAACTGGACCTTAACTATATAAACAGCCGTGGATGTTTGAATGGTTCTGAAAGTGCCAATGCCCATACTCAGACATCATTTCAAAGACGGTTACGACCACTGCTTTCCAATATACCACACTGATGGCTGAGGAGCACAGCAGGAAACAGTGCTGCTTTGCAGCCACCTCATGTAAAGGGATTGCAGGGTGGCCAGGCTAAAACCTGACTCATCCACACTGGAACCACCACACCCAGAAGGCCATACACAGGCCTGGGACCTGAGCTTACCCGTCACTCGAGTGTGCTCCACACCACCTTAAGGCTCCCATATCCTCTGCAGGGCTAGGGACGTTGCCCTTGCTGTCTTCGAGTTCAGACTCCCCCCCAAAATGAAACAGTCCATTCGGGACACCTAGGCAGTACCGTGCTGCCCAAGCAAGCCTACCCTGGAAACACTAGTGCCAAGAAAGCTCCCGGACACTCCTGGAGACTACCAAGCTAGGAAAGACTCTAATTCGCAGGGGCCCCTGAGATCTCCGGAAGGAGGCCATGCCAACGTTGCTGCTCACCCCGAGGTCAACAACGCCTCCATTCCTTCTCCACGACACCTCTCCAAACGGCCTAAGCCTAGGAGGGTAAAGCTCTCCTTTGGTCACCTTACCGCGTAGTCTCACTGGCTGTGTCGGGGAAAGCCAGAGGAACGTGCTAGCTCCTGAATTCTGAGGAAGACCTCCCCAGCGAACACACCCAACTTCTGATCTCCTCTCTCAGGAGCGGAGCCGCAAGTGCAAGCGAGTGCTTTCAAGGCTCCGGAATGGCTTCCATGGGACTGACCGGAGAGGCAAGGATGAGAGAAAGAAAGACCATGGTCCCGTGGCGACATAAAACTACCTGGCTGTTTTTCACTGTGTTGGAGGGGTTATGTCGTGGTAGCAACAGAATTGTAAGCAACAACAACACGAAGTCAAGCGTAGCCTGTTGCACGCATCCTTTCATGGACAACCGAGCCGAGGAGCCCATGGGGACATGAGAGCCTTCTTAAGCGTAGCCTGTCCCACTCACCCTGTCTGGGACAACAGAGCCCAGTGTCCTACGAGGACGTGAGAGCATTCTTCGTGGTGGTCCTTTCCTTCCACCGTGAGCAAAACATCTCTGTAGAAGATTATTACCCTGGATCTTTATGCAGGATGAGAGGCGCATCCCCAGTAACTGCCGGTGTGCACGGCTGGTGGGGGAACGTACTTGTTCCCTCACAGAAAGCACCTCTTCTTGAGAAGAGGCCGCTCAGCTCTCCCCTTCCTGCACAATGACGGAATCGACTTGCGCGAAAGGAGGTTTGGGCCATGGAGAGGCTCAAGTCCCATGGGCATTCCTATCCAAAGACAGGTCTGGGCGGAAGGCTGTCCTTGAGGGTCACATCGTCACAGGAAGACGGAGGTCTCCTGCACAGGATGTGTGTCCTCCCAAGGAAAAAGGCCATGCCCTCTCTGCCCTGGGAAAAGACTGGGTGTGGCAAGAGCGAAGACAGGTAAAGGCTATAAACGGCCGAAATGGGTCGCCTGGGTTAGCGAGCACACCTCGTGCTGGAGCCTGAAAGTAAGCGCCCAGAAGCGAGACGGGACAGGAGACTCTCTCATGAACTTTGATTTCGCAGACGAGTCCTTGCACCTAGGCTCTGGGAAAAGCCCAAAGAAAGCGCCAAAGTTTGAATGCCTCTTAGAAATGCAGCAGAACTCAGCGTTCCGTGGGACTCTTGGGGGAAGTCACGCTGCTTCCGTCGGTGGGCTCTGCATTGCTCCCGGGCTATATCGCATGCACAGGGCCGGGTGCGGAACTAAGGGGGATCCAGCTCTATTTTGTCCAAGCCTACGTTCTTGGTGGCCCTGGCTTGGACTCGCGCCCCAGTTGGCTGAATGCATTCTTCAGCGTTCAGCCAACGCTGAACGAAGGTGTACAGTAAACAGGAAGAGGACTGCAAGGCCTCTGGCAACACCCAAGAGCTTATGGAGAATGGGTATCCAGCCACAACCCTGCCACGTGCCATCAAAGCCACGTTTGGATTGTTTCCCGGGAGGCCAAACCAGTGGCGGGAGCCCCCCGTGGCTAGCTGCCAGGACCCTACCTTGGGAGCCCAAGACAGAGCCGCCCACGGTGGAGTTGATGACCTAATCGGGGCAGAATCAGCACCTCCATGGACGATCATCCCTCATCCCTGAGACTGCATCCCAAACCGAAGAAACAGCGTTAGGCTCAGACTCCACACGGCCCTTGCAGGTGGCCCGCACTCTGCCATTGGACACGGCTTCTTTTATTGACCATAACCCTCGAAGCAGCTGTGGATGTTGGGACTGTGCTGAGAGCACCAATGTCTCTAGCCGGAACTCATTCCAAAGCTGGTTG
>JAQQSY010000361.1:0-18721 GCA_028646535.1 Procyon lotor | reverse complement strand
GTCCCCGCCCCCGGGCCCGGGGCGCCCCCGGGGGTGCGGGTCAAGGAGCCGGCGGGGGCCCCTGTCCGCACAGCCCCGCCGAGCACCCTTACCTGGTGGGTTTTGTAGAAGAACAGACAGAAATTGGTGAAGACGACCCAGAGCTTCTGCCAGCCGGCACTGTTCTTGAATTTCCTTAGCAGATACCCCGAGAGCTGATTCTGCAGGAAAAGAAAAAGCCACCGGCCCCGTCCGCGTCCTAGGACTCCGCCCTGAGGAGCACCTGCTCCCCCAGGAGGCGCCGCCGCCCCTCGGGCCTTTCTCGGTGGAGGCCTGGAGTTGGCTTCTGGGGGTGCGGCCGCGCCCTCCGCGTGCTAGGGGTCTGTCGGCCTGTTTCACCGTCGGCCGGAAGGAGGTTTACAAGTCTGGAGAATGAATTCCAGGCATTAAGTGGAAGGACACGTTTCTCTTCCCTATTTACAGTGATCCCGGCCACGACCGCCACAGGCCCGCGCACACACGGAGCCAAGGAGTCATAGCTCCTGGGCGTGGCGTCTACACGGGCGGGGTAGGAGTGCGCTGCTCCTCTGCCCCGTGCTGCGAGGAGGCCGGAGTCCTGACCCGGGGATGGCCACCCTGTGGCCAGGGACCCCTCTCTCCTTAGAGCCCTCCCCGTGGGGCACAGCACAGGGGACCTGTGTCAGGGCTGATGCCCCAGGGCGCCCAGACTCGAGGGACCTGCATGCGGGCCGGGCCCCCGCTGGAGGGCGAGCCCAGGGCTCTGGTGGCTTTGCCACTCGCCGCTACTGCTCCTGCCCCGGGTGTGACGGGTACTTAGAAACCATGCTGAACGGGAGGCAGCCGGAGGACTGAAGGGCTGGAGTCCAAAGCGGCCACTTGAGGCGATGGGAGGGGAGGCAGCAGCCCCGGTGAGACCTGAGAACCCCAGGGCCACACCCCTCCGGGATCCTCCCGCACACGCAGCTCAGAGCTGCCCTCGTGAGCCCTGGCGAGGATGGTCAGCCCACAGCCCTGCGGCCCCCCGGGCCGCTTGGCCAGAGGGGACTTGCCTAACTGGCTTCCGGCCCACGGGGACAGCAGGGGAGCCCCTTAGCCCTCCCTGGCAGCCAGCGCGAGCAGGGGAGCCCACGGTGGCCGCACCTCAACAGCTGCGCTGTGGTCGGCTCTGGACACGCTGGTGTTCCGGGCCCAGCACACGCGCACCGTGGTGTTGGCCCGGGGCTGGCCCTGCCCCTCCAGAGAGCCTCGGGCATCTTCGGACTCCTGCTCTGGAGAGACGTCCTCCGCGGGCCCTGGGGGAGGAGTCCGCCCTCAGGAGACGGCAGGGGGCGAGTGGGGCCGGGGGTGCCCTTGGTCTGTGGCCTGGGGGACTGGGGAGCCCTAGGGCCCGGGTCGGCAGCAGGCAGAGAGCAGGCTCGCCGTCCCTCCCCACCCCGGGGGGCCCAGAACCTTCCTTGTGGAAGGAGAGGGCGGGGGGCTAGCAGGAGGCCTGTGCCCAAGGAAGCAGATTTGTGGGGGGCCTGGGTGGTTCAGTCCGAGGGTCCCACGTGCTCAGCGGGGAGTCTGCTGCTCCCTCTGCCCTTCCCCCTCCTCCCCACTCTTGCGGAACAGCTTGCTTAGGAGGAGGGGGTGTTGGGGGGTGACTTGGCCAGAACTCACCGGAGGCAGGAGCGCACACCACGCCGCCCGGCAGCGCCAGGGACTGGTCGCCTCCACTCTTGGCCGCGTCGATGGCGGTGTTCAGGTCACATATCCACTTCTCCTTTTCCAGGCGAGTGCTGGGGGGGAACGCGAGGTCAGAGCCCGCTCAGCTGGGCCGGAAGGTCGGAGTGCGCGGGGCCCGGGGGCTGTCAGGGGTGCGTCCCCCTGGGAGCCGGCGGGGGCGGGAGAGGAGGGAGGGCAGCCGCTCAGCGCAGGGACAGGGCCGTCGAGCGGGGGAGTGGATCCCTGAAACAACGACTTCCGAGTCTCTGGTTCGTGTCTGGCCGTGCCCTCTGCCGTCAGCCAGGATGGCAGCTGGGACCGGGGGCTGGGAGCCAGGTGCCCACCGGGAGGAGGAGAGCCTGTGCTCGGGGAGGTGCCGGGGACCCCCGGGCCCCACAGGGGAGAGACCGAGCCACCTGCTCACCGTTGGGCTCAGGCCTCCTCCCCCCCTCCGGAGGAAATTTGGGAAAAGCAGCTGCTACGGATTGAGAGCCCTGCTGGGGGGACGGGGTGCAGGTGAGGCTGGCCCCAGACCCAAGGAAGCCTCTGTGCGCGGGCTGCCGCTGGCGGGGGCCGGAGGCTCGGGGGCAGCGCGACGGCACCGGGGCCGCTCCGTGGGGACAAGCTTCCACCCCGGGAGAAGCTGCTCCCCTAGTCCCCTATCTGAAGTGGGGCTCGAGGGGGCCCACACCCCATGACTGACGCTCTCGACGCAGGGGACCCCGGGTCGTGACTGTACCTGGCTGCCACCACGACTGTCTTGTGAGCCGCACAGATGGTGAAGCAGTGGGGAACGGGCCGTCCCTGCTCGCCTTCCTCCACCTGCGGCGGGAGAAGAGGCAAGTGTGTGGAGCGCGGGGGGCGGGCAGGACCCGTGCTTGCAGCACGACCCGGGCGCAGGGAAGCCGTGCGCCAGTCTACGCCGACTACGAGGGGCTACAGGAGCACGGGGGTCCCCACGCCATGGCGCCTGCCACCCGGGTGGGTGAGCTGTGGGCCGCAGGGCACCCAACTACTCACCGGTGGGTCCAGCACTATTAGCTGAAAGTCAAGCACAGGAAAAAATATTGAGCATTTTCATGATTAAAATGGGGATCGGACAATTCACTTCATAACCTGGTACCCAAACCTAACAGATTCAAAGAGAAACTTCACGACCCATCTCAGTTGTAAGTGACTGAGATAACTCCCACGTCAAATACGGCCGAGCCCAGCCCGAAGCACAGACGGCAAAGTGTCCCAGGGCCGAGTAAGGTTCTGGGCGAGCAGGCGTGCCTCGGGCCGTCCCCGAGCCCGCGGGAAGGGGCCGACCTCTCTGCGTGCCGCGCGCCCCTTTGCTAAAGCCCCGCGTGTGGCTGCTGGCCCCGCTCTCCCAGAGAAACAGGAGCGAGCGGTACCTCGACCGAGGGCCCCTCTCCGGAGCCAAGACGTGTCGCCCTCCCCTCTGCATCCAGGTTGAGGGCCGGCCGGTGCGCCTGCGCGGGGCCCAGGAGTGCCCGCCGCTGAGCCTCTGGAATTCCAAGCAGGAGCAGCGGCCGCCCTTACCCTGTTAGCAGGGGGGTGTGACGCGGCGCGAGAGGTCTGAGTGCGCCTGGATTTGTCCGGACGATTCCTAAAGTCTGCTTTGAAGAACTAAACCCTCGAGAGCAACAAAGCGCTTTTTAAAAAGGAGGACGAGTAAGGGATGCGCTTATTCCCCCTCAGACCAACTGCTCCCCCAGCACGTAGGGCGGGAGGATGTGCGCTGAGGCCGGGGTGGGGGTGGGGGGGCCGGGACGGCGCCGGCCATACCCGCGGGGACCCCCGGGGACCGTGATCGCGTCAGACACAGTGGCAGTGCGACCTCGGCAGTGCAACGGGGGAGGTCGTGGGCACCTGCACCCAGGACGGGGACCCTGAGGGGGCCGATGGACAGATGGGACGACAGCGACGCTGGACGGCGCTCCCCCAGCTGGTAGTTGTGGGGCCCTCCGCGCCCGACGCTGGCCCGGGAGTAAGGCCGCGTCTGCCCAGTGCAGTTTCAGTTCTACAAGAGAAAACCAAACTGCGGGAAAAATAAAAAGGAATTCCGAGCTGGAGGAAGGGTCTGGGACCCAAGGGCAGGCAGGCGTCTATCTGCGTGCCACAGAGAGCCAGAGTGACAGACCCCCGGGCGCCACCCCGGGGGGGCCCCGACTCCAGGAGACACGGACCCCGTCAGCCGCACTGACCGTCCAGGGAGCGGCCCAGGGTGAGGGGCGAGCGCCCCCGGGGCCCCCCAGGCTGTGGGCTGCGACGCACTGAGCGGAAGGCCGGCTGGTGCAGTTGTCCCGGTGACACACGGCCCTGCTCAGGGCGTCAAAAGCGGGCGCACCGCTGCTCAGACAGTAGTTGTAGGCGTAGGTAAGGGGGTGTCGGATGAGAGCCAGGGGGGGTCTTTCTAATTCTGAAAAACGAAGGGGAGCCCAAATGTCCAGGGTGGGGCGACAGGAGAGCTGGTGTCCGGCTTGCCCGCCTGGCGCTCCCGCCCGCGCACTGAGCACAGAGCTTGGATCATACGCTCCGGAGACGCCAGGGACCAACCGCCGCAGCCACTGCGGGGGCCGCGCTCCCTCCGGAGACCGGGGCCGTGTCACCAAGTGCCCACAGTGCGTAATACTGGGTGGTCCAGTCACAAGTGGTTTTTACTTGATGTTTTCAGTTTTCGCCTGTGGTGAAAATCCATTTTTAAAAGTATACCTCAGAACGGGTCGGGTGGCCTTCCGGCGAAGGCAAACGCGGTCACTTAAACGGGCCCTTTTGGCTGAGGGCTAAGAAAGCCGAACCAAACGTTACAGACGCCTGCCGAAGCCTCGGGTGCCCCGTGGACGGAGGGACGGTGCCGAGGACCACGGAGGGCCGAGAACGGAAGGCCCCCTTGAAGAAGGGAGTGGAAAGTGAGGCAGACTGGCCAAGTGTAAGAGCAGAGTGGGGTCCGACCCCCACCCGCGGACTCGGGGGCCAGGGGCTCCCGGTCATGACCTGGTCTGGGCCAGCAGCACCGCTCTGTGGCAAAAACCTGAACGTGGCCTCCTGTCCTCACCGCTCCCAAGGGGGCTCCGGGCTGAGTGCAGGCCGACACACTAGGGCAAATCAGAGTGAGTCAGCCTGGGCGTGGGTGTCCCTCCGGGGCCTTCGGGCGGGGCCCTCGTCAGGCCACGGAAAGCACCGAGCACAAAGGGTAAGGCTGAGGAGCAGGATCACGTTAAAATGAAGGACCCGTGACGGGGACCCGGACGTGTGACAGGCACGTGGCAGGGACAGAGGGCCCGCCGTGCAGCAGGTCCAGCCCGCAGCGGCGCCGTCCTCCCGTCCCGAGGGTGTGCGTGCCCACGTGCGCGTGCGTGCAGCGGGTTAGGGCGACACGGAGGGAGCACAAGCAGTGTGGGAAGACCACAAGCACGTGAACACAGAAGGGCTCCACGGCCTAGAACTGGCGGGTCAGGGCTCTCCCCTTCTCGGGTCTTTGCCCGCGCCTCCTACTGAAGGGGCTCCCGGGGCGGCAGGCGGGCCTGCGCGGAGGCAGGTGGCACCCGTGGGCCCCCCCCCCGCCGACCCCCCGGGACGGACGGGAGCCGCGGCCTGAGGCCGAGGACGGCGCGAGCACTCACCAGCATGCCGCGCAGGGGGAGGAGGCCCCGGGTCCGGAAGGGGCTGCTGCCCGTGACCCCTCTGCTCGTGTACAGCAGCATATCTGAGAACTGGGCGGGAGGTTTAAAAACAAGGGACGAGTTTCAGCGTCTAGTAGTCACTGGTTTCAGCTCAGGTCGCGATCTCAGGGTCGGAGATGGAGCCCCACGGCGGCGTCTGCACCCGGGCTGGAGTCTGTCCAGTCTCTCCCCCTCCGCCCCTGCCCTCCGTGCCCTCTCCCAGCGGTTCTGGCGGGAGGGAGCGGTGACCGCAGGGGTGGGCAGGTGTCCCGGGCCAGCGCCCGCCCGCCCGAGGCAGTGGGGAGTCCTGGCGGGTCCTCCGGGCGCCCCCCAGCCGGGACGGCTCCGGCCCTCTGAGGGGCCCGAGGCCGGGAGCCGACGGAGGGAACTCGCCGGGAGGCCCCGCTCTGCACTCGGCCGACGTCTGGCAGCAGCAGGGACTCGGGCTTTGCCATGCTCTGGCTCTCCGAGGAGAGGGCGCCCGGAGCGCCCCGCGGGGCAGGCCCTCGCTGGCATCGGCACCAGCTGGGCCACCACCCCACCCCGTGCACCTACCAGGAAGAACATCCTCTGCTGGAGGCCCTTCTTGGTGAGCTTGTGAAGGCAGCCCTCGCGGATGAACTCCTGGAAGACAGAGGGGAGGCCCTCCGGCACCGGTCCCAGGCCGCCTCCGCGGGGCCTCCCGAGGGCCTCCTGACGCCCCCCGGCCCTTTGACGGCGCCCTCCCGCCCGGGGCCCCACGTCTTTCCAGGCTCCGCCTGCTTCCCTTGCTCGTCCAGGCCAGTCCCCGGGCCACTGGCTGAGCACCAGTGGCCTGGTCACGCCGCAGGCTGGCGACGCCGAGGGCCCTCACGTAAAGCAAACGGTCTTGTCCTCGCTGAGCGGAAGCGCCCGGAAGGCTCAGGCACGGAGAGATCTGAGCCCAGCTTTGGGGAGCACCGGGCCAGAGCAGCTTGGAATGGCAGGGGCACGGGGCACCTGGTTCTCGGCGAGCGCCCGCCGCCCCCTGCCCCGGGCACCCGCTCGCCGAGAGGGCTTTCTGACCTCACGTGACGGGACGCTGGCGGGGCTGGAGCCCCAGGAGGAGCCGGAGGGGCCACGTCCTGGGCGCTCCTTCCACGGAGGAAGATGGGAGGGTGCTGCCCCTCCCCCCCGGGGCCTGACCGGCCGGCTGGGGCTTGGGGACAGGGCTTGGGGATGCCTCTCACTTGCCCGCCCGTGCCGGAGGCCCCCAGCCGGGCCCCTAACTGCCCGCGCCAATGGTGGGCAGCCTCAGTCCTGGCAATTCCAAAGAATTCCGGTCGGAACAATTTCCAGATATTCTCCGGCCCATCTGTTGGTCCTTTCAGATAAGTAGGAGCATGAGCTTCACACCCTGAGAACTTGCCAGAGACCCCAACCCTCAAATGGACTGAGCAAAGGCACCGAGAGGAGAACTTCACAGAAGCCTTGTGGGCCAGAGGTGGGGGGGGCGCTGGCAGGGCACCAGCTCCGCACAACCGGCTAGGCCACGTTCTGAGCTCGAGGCTGCTGTGGCTTCGACGTCAGGACCACCTTCCCCACCCAGCTCTTTGGCCGAGGGGAAGCAGGTAGCCCCTGCCTCTTCCTGCGGCCGCAGGTCCTATTTGCGGGGGTTCCTGCCCTCAGGGAGCCGGCTCCAGCACCCGACCCCGAGGCCCAGGGACCAGCTGGGCAGCAGCTCCTTCTCCGGGGGAGCCCGTCCCGGGCCTGCAGGTGCTCTTGCCTCAAACCCTGGCCCCGCCAGGCCGCGGGCCCTCCCTCGGCAGCACCTGTGTTCTGCCTCGTCTAGACATTTCCCGGTTCTTAACCTTTGATTCCTCCTTACCAACTACCTTCCTAGTTGACAACCCTTGTTCTTAAAGGGTCCTCTTTAAGTTACGTGTCCTCTGCTCACGTAACGAGTGTGCTTTCTGTCTCTGACTGACGCACATATTTGACCAGGAGACCGGGAGCCCCGGTTACGAAGCTCAGACTTTACGGAGTTCAGCTACAGGCAGCAATGGTGGCAGCGAGGGTTTGCACATGAACTACTTCACGCAGGGCTCTGGGCCAAGCAGCTGGCGGCAGTCCCCCTGCTGCCCCAAGGCCCTCTGTCAGAGAGGTGGGGCCACCTGCCCGGGCCACACAGCCCACCCCTGCCTCTGCTCTCGGGCTCCTCTCCTCATCCCTTAGTGACAAGTCCCAGGGGCACCACGTATAAGGCACCGGGCAGGGCCTGCGAGGAACCACCTGTACCGAGCGCCCCACCGACCTCCGGGGCTCCTAGCCAGCAGCTCCGCTCAGAGCCCCGTGGTCAAGGAGGGAAAGGAACCGGAGCTACCCTGGCACCCGACCAAAGCCCCAACTCCAGGAGGTCAGAACCTTCCTGCACATTGTAGTGTGGTTCATTTCTTTGAGCTTGTGACCCTGCATTCTCTGTACCTTCTAACACGGAAACACGACTTACGCAGCCACACTCCAACACAGGTATGTCTGTGCTGGGACAGGAAACATCCTCGTGCAACCCTTAAAATGGGTTTCTTGTGTTGACAGTACTGAGTTCAAAAAGGCATTTGTGACAAAGTAAGCAGCGTAGATCCGTAGGCCCACGGAGTGGGACCGAGAGTTCAAAAGTTAAGCTTGCACATCTGTGTCTATGGAGAGAGCCACGTGGGAAAAGATGAGGTTGGACCCCTACCTCACACCACACGAGAATGAACTACAAAGGGATCAAATCTAAATGTAAGAGCCGAGACGCAGGAAGTTTCTAGAAGAGAACATAGAGGTAAATTGTCATACTGTGGACTGGGCAGTGGTGTCTCACCTGTGACATCCAAAGCACAGGCAACCCAAGAGGAAATAGGTAAATCTGACTTCATAAAAATAATAAAAAAAACCACACCAACTTTGTGTGTTGTAAATGATACCCCTGAGGAAGTGAAACGACCCCCAAAATGGGAGGACATGTCTGCAAATCCTATTCTGGTAAGTGTGTGGCGTCTAGAATAGATAGAGAAGGTCACAACGCAACAGCAGAAAGATGGCCCGGTTAGAAGGACCTGAACAGGCATTTCTCCCAAGAAGGCACACGAGTGGCTAGTAAATACGTGACAAGAAACTCGACATTAGCCATCTGAGAAACGGAAACCATGGGAGGTCCCGCCACACACCACCCTGCCGACTGGGGTCAAACAGATAAGATCCGGAGAAGCCAGGACCTCGAGCGCTCCCGGGGAGAGTGTGAATTGCTCGGGAACTTCGGAAAACCAGCCGTTTCTCGGCAGCCCAGAAGTGCAAGCACACGTCCACACTGGGGCCTGCACGGGGGTGGCCGTGTGCTGCGGCGGAGGGGCGGGCACGGGCTTGGGTGTGCGCGGGGAGGGGGTGATGCTGAGCCACCGCAGGAAGCCGGCAAGCAGGACACTCGGCAAAAGCAGCCGGATACCCAGATACACAAGGCCACACAGTGATTCCACCTCCGGGCAACGTCCAGGGGAGGCGAAGCCACCGGACGGGGGGTTAGCAGCTGCCACAGAGTGGGGAGCACGGTGGGGAGTGACTCGGCGGGTACAGCTTTTCTTTTTGGGGGAAGGACAATGCCCCGGAATCGCCAGGGGTGAGGGCGCAAGCTCGTGGACGCCAGGGCCACCGGACCACACAGCCGACTCTGCGCCACGTGACTTATGTCTCAGTTACACGCAATGGAGGGAAAGAGGACGAGGCCGGAGGCAGCACAATCCCAGCGTTGAAGCCGCACTACAAAGCTGTAGTCATCAAACCAGTACAGCACGGCCACAAAAACACAGATCAATGGAACACAAGGGCCAACCCAGAAATAAACCCACGGTTATATGGTCAATTAATCTCTGGCAATGGAAGCAAGAATCTGTAATGGGCAGAGGTGGGCTCTTCAACAGATGGTGCTGGGGACACTGGACAGCCACGGGCAGAAGGGGGACACCGGGCCACTTCCTCACGCCGCAGAGAAAAATAAACTCAACATGTATTGAAGACCTAAATGTGAGACCTGAAACCATGAAAATCCTAGAAGAAAATACAGCCTGTACCTTCCGACATCGGCCCTAGCAACCTCTTTCTAGCTATCTCTCTTGAGGCAAGGGAAACGAGGAAAACTAAACTCCCAGGACGCCATCAAAATAAGTTTTTGCACAGCAAAGGAAACCGTCAACTAAACACAAAGGTAACCTACTGAAGGGGAGAAGGTATTTGCAAATGACACATCTGATACAGGGTTAGTGTCAGAATAGACAGAGAACTTACACATCTCAACACCAAGAAACAAAATAGTCTGATTAAAAATGGCCGGAAGACATGAACAGACATTTCTCCAAAGAAGGCCTACAGACGGCCAACAGACACACGGGGAGATGCTCAACGTCACTGACTGTCAGGGAAATACAAGGGGAAACCACACAGGACATTACATCACTCCGGTTGGGACCGGGCAAAACACGGACTTTTTTTTAAAACACAAGAAACCACGTGTTGGCGCGGTTGCGAAGAAAAAGGAGCCCTCGAGCACTGTTGGCGGGAACGCAAACTGGGGCAGCTGCTCCGGAAAACCGTACGAAGGGCCCTCAAAAAGTTAAAATAGAATTACCACATGATCCGGTGATAACACTCCCGGGCATTTATACCCGACGAAAAAGACAAGACTGACTTGAAAAGACAGCGCCCCCCACGTCCACAGCAGCGTTGCGTTTCCAGGAGCAGAGGCGCGGAAGCAGCCCAGTCCCCAGGGCAGATGAACGGAGGAGGAAGGGGTGGCGCACGTACAACGGAATATTATTCGGCCATAAGAACGAGTGACATCTTGCTGTTCGCAGCAACACGTTGGACCTAGAGCGTACGATACCGAGTGAGAGATGGCAGCCCGACAACGGCAGACGCCATGTGATTTCACCCGTAGGTGGAACTGAAGAAACCAACCAACAAAGGAACAGGAGGCAACCGAGAAACAGAGCCCGAACTACAGAGAACACGCGACGGTCACCAGAGGGGAGGCGGGTGGGGACGGGGAGATGGGGACGGCGACCAGCCCCGAGTCGCGGCCGGAGCGCTGGACGGCCTCCGCTGGAGCTAAAGACAAACACAGAGCCGTTAGGGGAGCACCTCGAAGAGCTTTCTCACGGCCACTCACCCTGCCGGGAGCGACGAGACTGTCTACGCCGACCAAGTCCCGCTGCAGCTCCGTCAGCTTCTGGAGGTTCTCCAGCCGGGCGAGGCTGTGCCGGAGGGTGCGGGTCACCTCTGTGATGGCCCGGAGGGCGTCTGCGGGGACAGACCTCTCAGGACGGTGCCCCCGCGGGTGGGCATGGGCGGAACCCCCCCTCTGTGACAGGAACTGGCATTTCAAAAGGCAGTCGTACTTCAGGGGACCTTCTGCTCCCGACTCCTCACAGGACCGCCCCCCACGGCTCTCCGCGGCCGGGGCAGCGGCGGGGGGGCCCTGCGGACGAGCCGGGACCGGGGCCTGTTCACCCCGAGCGCTGACTAGCGGGCGCCCCAGCTCGGTGAGGACAAAGGACGGCCGTCAGGCAAACTCACGCTCTGGGCACAGCAGTATTTGTTCTTTCGGGAGAATCGCCTACTGGAGCTTAAAGGCCAAATAATTTGCCTCTTTAAAACATTTGTACTCTTTCCTTGGCTGGAGGAGCGGGTGCTGATCGTACGGTTCCGGTCCAGATAGGAAGGGTTAGGTCGGGGAGGGAGACCCGTTCAGACGGAGGCCGGGGGCAGGCACCGAGGGCGGTCTCCGCGGCCCCGACCGGGCCACACCGCGAGCAGCGCGCTGGGGCCGCTCGGAGACTCCGCTGGCTTCCCGCCAGGACCCCCGCTGACCCCCCGGCCACGGCCCCCGCGCTCCCAAGAGGTGCCCCCTCGGCTCCGCCCCTGCGGGCCGGCTACTCCGGGGGTGAGGACACCGGCCTCACGGCCTTCGGAGGATAGAGTCCGGTAAGAAAGGACACGCTCTGGCGAGTTATTCCCGCAAACCATGTGTGTGTGACGCAGTGACCCGCCGTGAGAGCCCCGCGGAGCTCCCCAGGGCCGACGCCCGGGCTCCGCACACTCCCGAGCTCCCGCCCCCCGGGCCGCCTTCAGGGCCCTACTCAGGTCCGGACGCGAGCGCGGGCGGGGACCTGCTTCGCTCTGCCTGCCCACCGAGGGCCGCCTCGCCCGTGTCGGCCTGGGACAGCGCCCTGCGCCCCCCACTCAGCCGCCCCCTGTGCGAGGCGAGCCGGGCCGGCAGGTCAGCGGCCCCGGGAGCCGCTGGAAGCCGGGGAGGCACTTCTGACCCGAGGCCGGACTGAGGTCCCTCGGCCCACCCGCGCCCGGGTCTCCACAGGACCACCGTGCGGCTGGCGGGTCGCCGACACGCTTGGCGCCAGGTCCCTGCCGGGCACCGCCCTTGGGACACCGCCCGGAGGACTGAACGACGACGCGCGGCCACCTCGGCTAAGCCCGGGCCTAAAGGGAGCCCCCGTCGCCCAACAGCTTCCCGCTCGGGCTTCCCCCGAGGCCTCTGCGTGGGGGAGCAGGTGGGACGGCCCGGACTGGGGCTGCCGGCCGAGCGCGGCCCTCGGGCCTGGTCACCGTTTACGCGGCACGGGCACCCCCTGGGGTTCCGCGTCGGCCCGCGGGCCGGGTCCTACCCAGGAGGAGCCCCCGGGCCCAGCGTCCAGCCCGCCGGCCGCACGGCGGGTCTCCCTCAGGAGGCCTGGAGGCATTTCTGACGATCCTGTCCTTTGAGCAGACAGAAAACGCCTGCTCTTAGAACGATGAGAAAGGAAGGCGTCTTCCTGCCCGTCCGGAAGCATCTCATTCACACCCCTTTAGGACGAGCGGAGACCAGCGAGACGGAGGAGCTGAGTCATGGCTCAAGTCTCCGCCATGGCGGCCGACTTACTCGTAGAAGCCTCCGGCCCCAGACCCTCGACTAGAACCGGTCTGCAGAGTTGAGAACCCAGCCTTTATTCCTGTCTCTTTGCCACAGGAAACGACCAAGTCCATCTAGATCAGAAACTTCCAACAGGCCACCCTGACCCAAATGGTCCATCTAGAGCCGAGCCCAGGAGGTAGGCCCGGGGAGTGCGGCGCTCCACCCCAGGGCACCGGGTGGGGCGGGGCCCCTCAGAGCCACAGGTGACCTTCCAAGCGACAGGAGTCCCTCCCTACACCGCGGATGTGCGGCCAAGCCCCCCCCCACCCGCCGGAGCACAGGGAGGGCAGAGGCCGGCCCTGAGCGCCCTGGGCCTGCCCGGGGTGAAGTCGGCCCCGTCCGTCCCGCGGGAGGAGGAGGCCAAAGCCCCGGGCCCGAGCTCGCAGCCCGCACGGCCGGGCCCCCACTCACCGCGGCAGGCCGCCCGGTCGGGGTGCGCCGGCCCGTAGTGCGCGCACAGGCGGCCCAGCAGCAGGCGGTAGTGCACCAGGCGCTGGATGGGCTTCAGCAGGAAGGCGTTCAGCGGCAGGTAGCAGACCTTCTGGAGCTCGAACTCTCTGTACACCGCCTCCAGCTTCTTCAAGCGTCTGGTGGCCTTTTCCAGTTCTGTCAGGACTTCGTCGTGCCTTTGGAAGCAGCTGGTGAACTCCTGCAGAGGCACGAGCGGGGGGCCCTTCGGGACCGCAGCCGTGCGCGAGGGGGTCGCCGGCCAGTGGCGGCCAGCCTGCCCAGCGTGGGTGTCACCCACGAGCCCAAGTCCCAGCGGGCGGACCGGGGAAGAAGGGCTCCCCGCAGCCAGGGGCGGCCCCGCGGGCTGGGTGCGTGCCGGGCCTCGGCCCCCTGCCCCCCGCGCAGCCCCCCCACCCCTGGCATGGACCAAGGGCTGAGGCCGTGGGGGCTGGAACCTGCCTCACGGGACCAGGGAAGCTGCGGGCAGCAGAGCGGGGCTCGGCCCGTCACCCGGGAGGGGGTCATCACTGCCCATGTCTTCCTGACACAAGTCCAGGAACACACGTGTATGGAGTCTGAGTCTTAGATCATAAACACAACCAGTCCCGCCTTTCCTCCTAGAAGATTTTAACAGGACATCAATTTGTTTTACTAATGTTACTGAACATAACGCCTGTGGTCCGATAACCTCAAAGATGGTGTGTATTTTGAAGTCTTGGGGTGGACAGGAGTGACTGATTTACAACCTGGCGGAGAACTGAAACCAGGCTCCGGGTAAGAAGGGCGGCTGCAGAGCTATCTGAAGACACAGCTGAGGGACCTCATGGGCCCTCGGTTTCTAGGAGTGGAACGGGGCCGGTGGGTAGGTCGGGGGTGGCCGGATTGGGCGGAAGGGGCGACGAGCCTCGGTTGGAGGTGGCGGCCAGCCTGGTGCGTGGGCGTGAGGGCCAGGGAGCCCAGGTCGTGCGAGGGGCCCCTGACTCGACGCCGCAGGGCTGCCCAGGGTGGACCCCCGGGTGCCACCTGGCCCAGGCCTGCTCAGCCGCAGGAAGGCCCCTGAGCTGTGAAACCACAGCTGGCCCCGTCGTTTTCAACACGTGTGACAACTGGCCCTGACTGAGAGGACATCTGGCTTCTGCCACGTTGCTGACCTTGAGCCATTCTGTCTGTCCTCCCCTTGGCAGTTTACCTGAGGGAGTCCTATCGCCTCTGAGGAAAAACCCTGAATTATGAGCCAGCAGCTGTGTGGACACAACCCCCAACCCCAGCCCAGACAGGCTCCGCACACCCCACGGCGGGCTGGTGAGCTCAGCAAGGGAGGCAACAACTGCACACGGGCCTGGGTCCCACCGTGGATCACGGATCCGCAGGCACCAAGAGCGTCAGCCCGTAGCCCCTGCGCCCTCTCACGCGGTCCTCCGGGGAAGGCGCCACTGAGGGGGCTCTGTTCTGACAGTTTGCAGTCCTAATGGGAATGCAATCCTGAGGAAAAAGGTGTCCTGATGGGAAGACACCTGGGGGGGACGCTGAGCTGAAGGGAATGCTGTCTTTGGGGGGAAGCTGTTGGGAGGGGGATCTTGTCCTGAGGAGAAAACTGTCTGATGGTAAAGCTGTGCTGAGGGGGCCCCTGTACTGAGGAGAAAACTTCTCTAAGGGGAATGCTGACCCAGAGGGGATGCTATACTGGGGAGAAGACTGCTCTGCGGGGAATGCTGTCCTGAGGGAAAAACTGCTCTGAGGGGAAGGTTATCCTAAAGGGAATGCTGTCCTAAGCAGAGTGCTGTTCTGGGGCGGGGAACACTGTCCTGAGGAGAAAACTGCTCTGAGGGGAATGCTGTCCTGAAGGAAATGCAGTCCTGAGGGGACACTGTATGATGGGGACGCTGTCCTGAAGGAACACGGTCCTGAGGAGAAAACTGTTGAGAGGGATGCTGCTCTAAGGAGAAAACTTCTCTGAGGGGAATGTTGTCCTGGAGGGAACTCCATCCTGAAGGGAATGCTGTTCTAGGGGGAAAATTGCTCTGAGGAGAATGCGGTCCTGAGAGGAATGCTGTTCTGGAGAGAAAACTGTTTTTAGGGAAATGCAGTCCTGAGAGTGATGCTTTCCAGGGGTGGGGTGGGGGGTGCTTTTCTGAGGAAAAAAACTGCTCTGAGGGGAATATTATCCTGAAGGGAATGATGTCCTGAGGGAGATCTATCCTGTGGGAAGTGCTATCCTGAGGAAGACGCTGTCCTGAGGGGAATGTGGTCCTGAGGAGAAAATTGCTCTGCGGGGCATGTTATCCTGGAGGGAACGCTGTCCTGTGGGGGACACTGTCCTGAGGAGAAAACTGCTCTGAGGGGAATGCTGTCCTGGAGGGAACGCTGTCCTGTGGGGGACACTGTCCTGAGGAGAAAACTGTTCTGAGGGGAAATGCTGTCCTAAAGGCAATGCTGTCCTGAGGGGGTCGCTGTCCTGGGGACAACACTGTCCTGGGGACAAAGCTGAGGTTGCACTGTCAGTTGCTAAGGGTGGAGTTATCACACCAACCCACACTACCTTTAACTGATGCATGTTCCTGAGCAGGATGTCCCCGATTCGTTGGTGACTGCCTGTGGCATGGGTGTCAGAAGACGCTTCCCTGGAGTAGAAATGGACACATATGGTCAAAACGTTGCTAAAGCTTGTGTGCTGTACTTCGGTGGATGCTTGTGTGACTGGCTGTCCTACTCAGAGCCAGAACGGCAGTGCGATGCTTGAGGTGGAAGGCCCACATTTGACAGGAACAGTAAAATTTTGACCATTCTCTAAAAGATGGTAATCGGCAAAAAAAGGGGATCATCTACTTTTAACATACTTCTTTCACTCTCCTTTCTGGAATAGGATGAATAAAAATGGCCTTTAAGGTTTACTCCTCCCCCAAGTTTAAAAAATATACTTCAGTGAAACAATGGTTCTTGTGAATTAGTTTGTGAAGCCGGGAAGTTCCCGAGAACAGGGACAGGGTAGAGCTGCCACGTGGGGGTCCATGCACGGCCGCCCGTGTGTGCAGGGTATTACCAGAGCGCCAGCCTCTGCTCCACCTCACGCAGGAAGCCTCTGTGGAACTCATAGATGGGGTCTATGTTGGAGAAGAGCAGGGTCATCAGGTCTGCGGGCATGGCATCCTCCTTGACCACAGCACTGCGGAACCACTGCAGGAAGAGTCAGGGTGACGGAGGGACCTCGCCCCGGAGGGTCTGTAGCCCCAGGACAGCCAGCACTGACCCCAGAGTCCCCACTGGGACAGCCCAGCTGCTGCTACAGCTGTCCTCTCGGCTGACCACCCATTTTCCCGTTAGAAGAAAACAATTCTGGGTGAAAAGCTTCAAACGGATGCTCCTAGTGTTACAAAAACATCGCAGGCAGTATTCTGACCTTCAATATGCTTTCAGGCAAATATATTTAACAGAACGTAAACACGTACGTCTCATGATGGCCAAGAGCCTCTTCTCAGGAGGGATCGTCTAGCTCTGGTTTAGATTTAGGATGTATTAAAGAAGACAAAGTAATGAAGGACTGGTTTCGTACCACAGTGAGGACTTCTAAATCCTTCAGGTATGTTCGTTCTGTAGCGAGAATCTCCTTGGCTATGAAATAGGCCTCATCTGCTGCCGGGCTCTGCAAGAAGCACAGAGCGTGTGAGCGCGTCCGTCAGCCTCGCCCCTGCGCGCACAGCTCGCACTTTCTTCTGCTCCAGTTCACATCACCACGGGCTTTTCCTCCGTACTTCCTGAACGGATTTCTTTCTGAGTAAAAATATAAACGCAGTTGGATCTCCCTCACGTGTTTTTCTCATTTTACGCTATTCCCTTTTTTAAAAAAAAGATTTTATTTCTTCATCCTGAGAGTGGGCGCGTGCACTCAAGAGGCAGGGCGGGGGGTGGGGGGAGGCAGAAGGGGAAGCAGACCCCCGCTGAGCAGGGAGCCCGACGCGGGGCTCGATCCCAGCACCCCGAGAGCTCGACCTGAGCTGAAGGCAGACGCTTAACCATGTGAACCACCCAGGCGCCCCTCTGGTAATCCTTCTGAGGAAAAAAAAGTCATTGTCCAAACATCAACATCTGTTATTGAAGCTTATTACTGGTTTTGTGATCAAATTATTGTTCTGTTTCACCGCCAGGGGTGGTTGGTGTAGACATAAACGTGTGTATACTGACCTACACGGGACTCTAAATGATTAGGTCTAACCTGCACAGATCATGAAAACTGCCCAACACAGTCCTAGCCGTGCCCCGCGTCAGACGCTAGGCCGGCTGACACGCTTGGACGGCGGGGCCAGAGACCGCCCGGCCCCAGGAATTCTTAACTCTGCGCCAGGGCCTCTGCCTGATGCTCAGAGGCCGGCAGCCAAGCCAGGGGCGGGAAGGGCCCCGCTGGGCCCGCGGGAACCCGGGCCACACCAGGCGTCCCGTGCGCCGGGGCGGGCCTGCGTCTTGGCCCCGCAGGGCCCCTCCACAACCTGAGCGCAGGAGCTGCTGTCAGGGTCCAGCTCAAAGGCCCCTCCTCTCTCCTTTCCCACGGGCGGACCGCGGGTCCTGTTCCATCCCCGGCAGGCTCCCCTGTGGCTCCTCCACCAGGCCGAGGTCCTTAGGGCGGACTGCCCCCGAGGCCACCGTGCACACATGCACAGAGCACCGGCCAGTCCCAAAGAGGCTCCCGGGACGTGCCCTGGAAGAGAGGTCCCGGCCCTGGAGCTGACAGCTATGGAAGGAAAAGTGGAAGGCGCTGGGCTGGAGGCCCAGCGGCGCGGGGCAGCCACAGCCCCCAGCGGAAGAGACCGGGCGGCCTCCGGGTAGTGGGAGACAGGCTGGAGGTCAAGGATGAGGGCAGGGGCAAGAGATAAGCAAGCTGGCTACCCGTGGGGGAGGCAGGGGGTCCTCTAGGGTCTGTCGGAGCACAGTGGGGTGTGCTGGGTCCCCAGGACGAGGCCGGCTGCCACACCGAGAGCAGCATGAGGGGCTGGGGTTCAGCAGGCCTCCGCACCATCCGGGGTCCATGGCTGGGGAGGGGGACAGCAGGATCCCGAGTTCCGCTGTGGGTGGGGGTCCGAGGGACAGAGAAGGCAAGGGCGGGCTGTTCTGGGGCCTAAACCGCGGGAAAGAAGCTGCTGTCCCCAAGGTAGCAGGTTCGGGGAGGAAGGTCAAGGGTCAGGTTCGCAGGAGTCTGGGATGGACTTCAAATACCCGCTAGAAGCTGACAGGGGAGGCCGGGCTGGAAGCTGCTATTTGGGGGCCCGCCTCTTCCCTGTGACCCCAACCCCCAGGTGAAATTTACCAGAGGTTGCAGGGCTCTCGCGGTGCTGACACGGGGCGCTCCTGTGTGCCCCAGAGACCACGGCTACGGCCGTGTCCCCTCCCCCATCCCAGGAATATTCCACAGGATCCACTCTTCTCAAATGATCGACAGCCACTCTGTGCGAGCGGCCAGGCGAGCCTGCTCTGTGGTCCCGTGATGCCGGGGTCCCGCTGGCGTCTTGGAGCGCCCACTCCTGGTCCCTCTCCCCACAGAGCGGCACCCTTCCTGCTCTCGGTTCTTTCCTTTTAGGCTTTGTGCTATTAAAACATGACTTTTTCAAATCCCACTTCACTTTATAAAAGTCGCATGTCCTCCGGAGTTTGGGGTGCCCAGCAAGCTCTCTGGGGCCAGAGGCGGCCCCCAGAGCCCATGTTCATGGTCAGGAGGCTCTGGGCCCCCATGCAGCCGAGCGGCCCTGACTCCGCACGTCCACACAGGTGCAGGGTGGGCGAGCCAGCTTCCTAAGTGCAGTCCCCTCTGCTGGGGTCCCAAAGTGAAACCTCAGCCCTGAGTGAATCCTGCAGAAACAGGCCACCCTGAGGTTCTAGACTCCTGTGGGGGGTGAGGTGCCCCCGAGAGAAACACTCAGAAGCACAGCCTGGCAGCTCACAACCATGTCCC
>JAQQSY010000360.1:0-18731 GCA_028646535.1 Procyon lotor | reverse complement strand
AGAGAGAGAGAGATCACAAGCAGGCAGAGAGAGGGGGGGAAGCAGGCTCCCCTGCTGAGCAGAGAGCCTGAGGTGGGGCTCGATCCCAGGACCCTGAGATCATGACCTGAGCCGAAGGCAGAGGCTTCTCTGGTGGTGCCCCACATTTATGGGATCTTACCTACTCTCCTGCTAACCCAAGTCCAGTACTGCATAAAATATATGGGTCAGCATTACCCCACTATAATCAGATTTTTTAAGGAAATCCAGACAAAGTTGAGTTCTTTCAAATACAATTGTTAGTAACATCATATTGGATCTTTAATGCATTAATTTTTCAGTGACACATGGAGCCCATTATTAGCAGACAGGCTCTCCCCCTTACTCTGTGAAGCACACAGAGTTTTACTCAGAGCAGTGAGAGCATTTGCCCAGAACTGTATGTCTTGGGACATTTATTTCACGGGACTTGTGAGGGTGGTCGTAGCCGCCCACTGATCAGCTCCAAAAATGCTAAGGACAGCCACTGCAATTCTCCAACATCGGAACAAAAAGAAATTCTTGGGCCGAACAGAGCCGATCCGATGGTTTTCTCTTTACCCTTCGAGGCAAGAAAATGACCCCAGGTCGGCAGCAGGAGCGTCTCTGCTGGCTGAGAGCCAGTCCGCGGCGCGGCGGGGCTGCACTTGGCATCGGGCTGGCCTGACTCTCAGACTCCACAGGACTTGGCTTTAGGAGGCCTCTCCCCTCTTTGGAAATAAAAAACAAAATACACCGGAAGTGGCAGCAATGAGATCACTGCTGGGGGCCGGGCGGACAGTGAACTCGGCTCAGGCTTCCTCGCGGCGAGCTATCAAGCATCTTCTCTCCACTGTCAGCTCACGACACGGCGGAAACTCAAAGGTGAACGGTCGTCTTTTCAGACACGGGTTGGAAGCCCGTGTGATTAGGAAGAAATATGTGTCCTGACTGGTGGAGAAAGACCACGCTCCTTGAAAAGCCAGGTGATAAGAGCCCAAGGGGCGGATTTCTGGGAGTGGAGCCCGAGAAGGGTGAGCTGCAGCCCGTGCACCTCGTGCCGGGAGGTGAAGGTTGAAGTCAGTGAGGGCTCTGAAGTCATAGGGGGACCGTCAGCCTGCCTGCCGTCCCGGAGGAAAGCAGGAGGCACTGACCTCACTGCGAGCGACACGGCTTTGTTGTTTTCAGTTAAGACCAAGTGTAATCTCCATGAAAAAGTGCTCAGCAGCACTCAGCATCAGGGAAATAAAAATCAAAACCACAGCAAGATACCACCTCACACCAGTCAGAATGGCTAAAATTAGCAAGTCAAGAAACGACAGATGTTGGCGAGGATGCGGAGAAAGGGGAACCCTCCTTCACTGTTGGTGGGAATGCAAGCTGGTGCAGCCACTCTGGAAAACAGTATAGAACTTCTTCAAACAGTTGAAAATAGAGCTACCCTACCACCCAGCAATCGCACTACTGGGTATTTACCCTAAAGATACAAATGTGATCCGAAGGGGCACGTGCACCCGAATGTCTATAGCAGCAACGTCCACAATAGCCAAACTATGGAAAGACCCTAGATGCCCACCAACAGATGAATGGATAAAGAAGAGGTGGTCTATATATACAATGGAATACTATGCAGCCATCAAGAGAAATGAAATCTGGCCATTTGCAACAACATGGATGGAACTGGAGGGTGTTATGCTAAGTGAAATAAGTCAGTCAGAGAAAGACAATGATTATCAATGATCATATGATCTCACTGATATGAGGAATTTGAGAAACAAGATAGAGGATCATAGGGGAAGGGAGGGAAAAATGAAACACAGTGATACCAGAGAGGGAGACAAACCATAAGAGACTCTTAATCTCAGGAAACAAACCGAGGGTTGCTGGGGGTGGGGAGGGATAGGGCGGCTGGGGATGGACACTGGGGAGGGTATGTGCTATGGTGAGTGCTGTGAATTGTGTAAGACTGATGAGTCACAGACATGTACCCTGAAACAAATAATTCATTATATGTTTATTAAAAAAAAAAAGTGTAATCTCAAGGACTTAGAACGGCCCCATGGTTTTGGTTATCAATTATGCACACCAAAATTGTTCCACGTACAAATCACCCATTTGTGTGGATTATGAACAGCAAAGAAAAACAAACGAGTACACTAAGGCTCGTTTCAGACTTCGGTTGGGCAATAAGGGCCACACAGCCGGGTATGCAGGGACCCGAGTCCCTGTCTTCTGGCTTCAGGTCAAGCCCACTGCATTTCTGATCCAGGCACGGTTGTCGGCCACCCCTTCACCACAGTCCCTGTGGGGTCGGCCATGAGCATGACTTGACTTCAGGACAACCGAGCAGAGGATCCTTCCAGTCCCTGAATCAGGCACAAGGGGCCAGCACGTCCCTGTTGGTGAGAACTGATGCTTTTGGAGTAGCCACCACATTTTGTTGAATGTGGCCTCTGCCCACAGGACTGTGACCTCAGGAACATCAAAACACAAGCGACGTCGTGGCCCTCTGGGTTCATCTGGGCACACTGGGTTTTGCTCGTAGCTGAGCTCTGTCTTGGCATTAAGATGCGAGCAGCAGAGTGGAGCCCCCACTGAGCGTCAGGAATGCGGCCACGGTCAAAGATGGGAAGGGAGGGGGAGGGGTAAGCAGACAAAAACGACATACTTCCAACCACTACTGGCAGTTTATCAGCGAGCCAATTAACTCAAAATCTTTTCATTGGTAGAACTGGAAATGCATTAAGAGCAGCTCGTGGCTCGGATTTCTACTGAGACGTCTGTGTCCTTCTGATCTGGTGTTTCTAAAGGTCTAGACTGATCATTTTTATTTTGTGGTGATGTTTTAGGACGTGAGTGACAACAAAAGGCCGGTTGGCCACTGCGGAGGAGCCCCTTTGGGCGTCGTGCGTGCTGCAATGGACGGTAGTGTCGGCGGAAACCACCCCGGAGCCCCCGCATTGCCATGAGCCGGGAGAGCCACAATCCTCAGGTCCACTTGGGAAATCACGGGCGCTGTCCTGGTAAGTGATTTCCTCTAGAAACTGCATTTTCTTGCCCTGCCTCCCTTGAGCGGCTGCAGGGACTGCACTAAGGTAGAAAAGGTTAGCCTGGAACACAGGGGTCTCCCCCCTGCTGTCCAACCTTGGTGATGCAACCTTTCCAGCAAGCGGTTTCTGAGAAACTTCTCCATCCAGAGGCCGCCTCCTCATTCATTCTGCCCCCCGGTTTATTCTTTGTATTAACAATCCACACGAGCGGCTGTCAGATGGTGGATTCAACGTCAGAATTAACCCTCCGAGGTGCTAAACCAGATAGAAGCAAAATTAGAATTAAAATTAGAATTAACTCACATTCCCGCGAGGACGGGGGTGGCGTAGGTCCAGGCCGAGGACAAATGGGCGGGAAATCCACAGATCAGAGCACGTGGAGGCCCGGCCTGCAGGCTGGGCCACGGGGGTGCAGCTCTCTCCGCCGGTGTCCCCAAGAGAGCGGCGCACGTGAGGGCCACGAAGCCTTTCCCAGTGCACCGCAGAGGCCACTCCAGAGCGGGGACCAGAGCCATGCAAGCATTTAGGTCACTGACTTGCCCCCTCCTTCCCCTCAGAGAGCACCAGGCGGTCAGTCCTGCACCGGGCCACGTACCGGAGGCCCCTTCCCGAGTTGATTTAACATCCCGATCCGTGCTGCTTGTGGATTAGCGAGGCCTCAGCCACAACTCTGCAGGGGGCTGAGGAATGTTCAGTAACGTGAACAATTCCCAGGACCCTTAAATGTGTGTCAGTGGAGGTCTAGATCTACCGTGAGGGAAGCATCATTCGGATTCTGGACAGAGCATCCGTGAAGCATCACTGTAATTCTTTAGGAAGACACTGGACACTAGTTTTATGAAATATTTTCATTTTTGTAAAACATTTAATTAAATTTTGCCTAAAGTACATTTCCACTATCAGCTTTATTAAAATAATTTTATTTAGTCTTTTTATGTACACTAATTATTTCTATACTGCCTTTTAATTTTAATAATTCTGAATATTTTACCAAAAAAGCTCTCTCAAAAACATGATGAAAAATACATCTAATTTAACTTTTATTTACCTGTTTATATTTTATTGGTAACATGTTGAAATTCTATACTCTGCAACTGCATTTTCCTTTCTAATCTTTTTGATCAGGGGTTGGTGGATTTTTTCTATAAAAGCCCTATGTCATGTCATTAAAAATGATGAGAGTTGGTATTTTGCAACAAGGAGAAAACCTAAAAATAGGCCTAAAGGCAGAGAAGAAATAGTAACAGTGATGACACCTTACGTCCTGGCCACTGTCTGATTCTAGTAAGTCCTGACCTTCGTTGAGGTGTTACTACATGCCAAGTACTGTTAGGTACTCAACGTCCACTCCCCGGATACTACCAACTGAATGGAATTGACAGCTCTTCCTCCCCCTGATGCCGCGGGTCCTGAAATGCCTGCCACACGCTGCGTCTTCCAGATTCTTGCTGGTCATGTTCCTATCTTATGCAAACCCACGTGCCCCGCGGTATTTTATTCACTGTTCAGAGCAGAGGCGTTGCTCAACAAAAATACAGTATTGTTGCTGTAGATGTCAAAGAAAAAAGTTATATCTAAGCTTTAAGTAATTATGCAGAAACTAGCTTGCGTGTATATATGTCATTCATAAAACTAAACTCCTAGCTTAGCCTTACCTGCGTCTAACCACACATACAAAATATTTGGGTTTTTTTCACATCCCAAACAGGGCAAGTCTGAGAAAGATTTTTTTCAATAGTTGGCAAGATGACCAAAATGAATTATTCCACCCAAAATGAAATGAACACTTCTCTGATAAATCATTAGAATCCTAGAAAGCATACCAAAAAGTTAACTAAATGTTACACTATTTTTTTTTTCAAATATCAATATAAATAGATGAGCTCTACAAAGAAAGAACCTACATCTGGTTGTTATTTCTCATTGACTGCTTGGCTAGCTCTGGTAAAAGAAGGATGAGGACTCCATTTGACTGTACAAAATTTTTATGACTATTACTTTAAGACCTGTTTTATCTTTAAAAAAGGTGGGGGGGCGGTGCCTGGATGGCTCAGTTAAGCATCCGACTCTTGGTATCAGCTCGGGTCAGGATCTCATGGGTCCTGAGATAGAGCCTTGTGTCAGGCTTCCCACTCAGCGTCAGAGTCTGCTTAGGAATCCCTCTCACCCCCTCCTTTGGCCCCTCCCCCCACTAGTTGTTGGTCGAAGGTTCTAGTTTTAAGAGGAATGAGCACTAGAATTCTAAATTATAGTACGGTGATTATAGTTAAAAATACTGTATCACAGACTTCAATGATGCTAAGATAAATCTTAAGTGTTCTCACTACAAAAAAAAGGTAAAAAAAAGGTAATTATGTGAAATGACGGAGGTATTAGCTAAAGCTACAGGGGTAATCATGTTGTGACATATAATGTATCAAATCAACGCACTGTACACCTTAAATTTAAATGATGTTATATATCAACTACATTAAGACAAAGCTGAAAAAAAAAGGGAGGGAGGGAGAGAGGGAGGGAGGAAGGAAGGAAGAGGGAGGGAGGGAGGGAGGGTGTGCATGCCTGGGTAGCACAGTCGGTTAAGCCTCTGCCTTCTGCTGAGGTCATGATCTCCAGGTCCTGGGATCGAGCCCCGCATCGGGCTCTCTGCTCAGCAGAGTCTGCTTATCCCTCTCCCTTTGCCCCTTCCCCCACCAGTGCTCTGTTTCTCTCTCTAAAGTAAATAAATAAAAATCTTTTTAAAAAAGGAAGAACTCTTTATATATATAAAAGGAATTGTGAAAATATTTTTTATTTTTAGAAGGATAATAAGTCAGTGATTTTTGGCTAATACATGAGCTAGCTGGTGTTGATAATTACGAAGTTGGTCTCCCACACTTTTCATTTCCTTATGTTTTCTACTAGTCTCTGTATTAAAGCTCTAATAGTAGTATAAAAAGTCTAAGTGATTTTGGCCGTAAAATTTCTCAGAAGAAATTAAAACATACCAAAAATCAGTGTTTCGTGAAAAGTTCTAAGTTTTCATTGGACATATTTTTAAAAAATAAAAACAAAAGAAGTTATGACATCCAAGAGCTGCAATTGGCCGACCAGCTCACCAGCACGTATACCCCTAGGAGGTGGGTATTCCCTGACCCTTCTCCCATGGCAGTCTGGAATCTGCCCATTACGCAGAATGCCAGAAATAGGTCAAAATATGCTACTATGAGAAATAAGAAAAAATTTAAACTCACCAGTTGTCAAATTTTAAAAATTTTGAATATCCTATGTGTGCTTCCCTCTGCCCCTCCGCCCCAGAAAAGAAGTCAGCTTAATTAGCATGTAAACTTGTTTTCCCACCAAAAAGTGGGATGGGGAAACTTTATTCCAACTAACGTGTGTTGGTGTTACCGGTGCACAGTGCCAAAGACATACCACATCTAACATCTCTTTTAAAATTCTCTGAGTAGGCCATTCTAACCCTCAAAGTTCACATTCAGATCCATTCTACGTGCTTTATTCCAGCATTTAAAATAAGAAGCAGGAGCTGAGGAGCAAACAAAGCATCAGATGAGTCCATGATGTGCACTTAAAGCTAGGTTTTCACTGAGCTTTCTTTTCAATCGTTTGGCTGAGTCACCAACAGTAAATTATTCTGCATATGCCTTGTGAATAATAAGCAGAGAAACTGCTTAAAAGCAACCCATCCAGCCAAGATGCCATTTTGAGGTACAACCTGGACCCCCCTGTTCCTAAATGAATTTCCACATGACTAATATTTCATTAAAAGGTAAGGTGGACCTTTGGCTGTCTCAGAAGAGCTATAGGAAATGGCCAGGGAGCCAAGTAAGGGGAGCTGCCTATTTGAGAATGAACCAAGCTGTGTCCCTTCTCTATCCCACCTGGACTTATCCAAGAGCCATGAGGCAAGCCCAGGAGGCCTGTAGCCAGGACCAGCCTGCACAGTCTAGTGTGCAAAAACTTGTGTGCAAAAACTAGTGTGCAAAAAACTCATGCATTTTCAACATGCACACAACTAGTGTGCAAAAAACTCATGCATTTTCAACACATGAGAGTCCCCAGTGCTCACCCGTGGTCTTCAGCGCTCTTGATTTGTCCGTCCATATGACGTTTTGTTATCTTGTTTCTAGCCTACAGTAGATTGAAGGCAGTCAGTTACAGTGGGGAAGAGGAGGTGCTTAGACAAATTCAGTGGGGTAGCAAGAAGAGGACATAAGCAGCAGACCTATAGGGGTCTCCATTCCACACACCATCAGTAGCAACCTGTTTTCATAATGTCCATCCTGAGTCGTTGAGACAATTACGTTGAGTGAGCATGCATGCTGCCCTTTGTACAGATTTACCCCCAAGATGTGCACACAGGTGTGTGAGCACTCTGCAGTCACAGGTCGGGGGTAGCCACACCTCTGTCCCGGTCCCTACAGGGCACCTGCTGCCAGAGTCACTAAAATCCTGTCCTGGGTTGGATGGGGCATGTGCTCACTCGTGTGGTGCCCCTGAGTCGGGGGGAGGCATATACGACACCCTCCCGCCTCCCCTTCATACACCTTCAGAACAAACCTAGTCCACTCCCCCCGGAAGAATGGAAACTCTACAGTCTACAGCATTTGCCACCACTGGGCAAAATCTCTCAACCCACTTTCCAAGTATTCCTCCACCAAAATTATTTATTCTACCCAAAATCTCCTTCCCAAAAGGACAAAAAGGGAAGAGAATGTTCTATCTCTGATACAGAGAAATCCTGGCAAACAACAAATCCCCTCAAAACTACAAAACTAGCAGCAAAACCCAGGACATCTATTGTAGACCAAGATGTAGTAAAAGGGACTGGATTCATTCTCTTGGTTTAAACAACTGGAAAACCAGACAAAATACGTGGTTTTTCTGACACTAGACAGCCATCACCACTGTGGTCCCTGAAGAAGGGAAATAAACAAGGGGCCACAGTCTCTGGCTTTCGGCCTGGAGACAATTTTCTCAACAAACTCCAAATCAGATAAAGAGATCTGCAGCTAGATACATCAAAATCAGGCTATCCAAAGACAAAGGCAGAATCTTAAAATAGTAACAAAATAAATAAATAAAATTTACGAAATAAAAAAGCAACTTCTTACATACAAAGGGCCCACAATAGAACTAACACCAATACCGCTAAAAACTACAGTAAAGACAGAAGCCCAGAGAGACTCACCACTGGGACATCAGTCATGAGAACAGTCATCACGGGGGCAAAAAGAACAAATACCTGGGAAATGAGAACTCCAGCCCCTCAGCAATGATCCTTGGGACGATGTGTGCCCCTTCCCACAACTTTCCTGGGGGAAGCCACGATTTCCCCAGTCTTGAGTAGTGTACATGTGCTAGCTACTTCCATGGTAGCAGAAATTGTTTCTTTTGCTGCATCTTCCTCTGTAAAGGAGAAATAAGCCCCTTCTCCTTCTGGTTCCCACTTCAAAGTTCAGAAGGTTCAGCAGGTATTTGGAAACTCTCCTCTTTTGTTTACATTCTCACTTTTTCTTGTGTGTCCCATTAGGTTCAGACACTGCCAGATATTTGGTTCCCTTCTTTCCAAACCCAGATATTTGTCTCTGGATATCCTTATATAATTCAGGCCTTGAGGGAACTCCCACAGTGAAAGGCATAAAATTGACAAATTTTTATTTTGCCAAAGCATTTATTATTTGAACAAATTTTGTGCTTTCTCAACTCTGTGTTGTAAAATTCCACCTGAACTATTTGCTCCCCAGTCCAGCGTGTAACCCATATGCTAGTACCCTGCCTGCCTGTCCCCTAGCAGCCCTTGTGTTCCCCCGCCTTCCCTTAGAGAACTAAGTCTGTAAACTATCCGTGCAGATTAGATCTGCTTCTCTGCCAAAAATACTGTGGCGTCTTCATTCATCTGGTGGTGCTTGAAGTACTGTCTCTTACCTTCTTCTTCTCACATCTACATTTCATAGTCTTGAGTCTTTAGGGGAGGCTGTCCAATCGCACTTATTACTGAGTCCCTATAAGCATGGTTAATGGGTTTCTGGTCTTGAGGTTCTTGACTCTAGGCTGCCTTTAGGGAAATAGTTCTATCTCACTCCCTTCGACTTCATCCTCTCTCCCTGTGTTATAGTTCCTTAGGCTCCAATAATTCTTCCTGATATAATAGCAACTACTACTCCCTTTCCTAGTTTTATCTTCTCTCCTCCCTAGTCTTGTCTTTCAAGAGCAGTTTTATAACTCTCTAGCCTGGCCTGTATCAAAGTATTCCTTAAGGTCTGAAAACATCACGTCTTCCCTTGTAAGCCTCTCTAAGCTATCCTTTAAGATTACAAACTTTTCCCCAAAAAACCATTTCATCTTCCAACTGAAGGAACTTACCATCCTTACTTTCTCGTCTCTGCTCCTTTTCTAATCTCAAGACCCAACCTTGAAATTGGCACATATCGCTGTCCCTTTCCTAGTAAGTGCATTTTGTCCTTCTGCTCTCTCTTACAATGTCTTACATCCCCTCTTCACTCTCCATTGCTGACCCCAGTGCGTATTTCATTAAACATATTGAAGCCACCAGCGATTCCTGCCAGCAAACCTACAACCGTGACTGCCTCTATATCAGTATCCCACCCCCTCCTGTTACAACAGAAGCGGTGACAAACATCCACATAGCCCTCCCTCCACATGTTCTTGCCTCCTGTCCCCGCAGTTTCCCAAAATCAGCCCATCTCACTCTGCCTATGCAATCATTCCAAAAATGGCCTGCAACATTTCGAGTATAAATCATCTGAAAGAAAGGGAAAGGGAAGAGAAAGGAAAAAAGAGGGGAGGGGAGAGGAGGGGAAGGGAGGAGAGGGGAGGAGAGGGAAGAAAAGTGGGGAAGAAAGAGGAGGAAAAGCCAAGGAACCAGAATGGCAGGGAAATCCCGTCTCTCACCCCCATCTCCCTGCTTTTCCTGACCCACTTCCCTGTGGCCACTAACAGGTTTGCCTCTCCCAGAGTCTCATTTCTTCTTTGTCACATCCTCTCTGTCCTTCTGAAGGAGGTCAAATCTCCTTCTGAGTCTCCACCTTCACTTGCCGTAAACCTTCTCCCTCCGTCATGGGTACCTCTTAGAGTCATTTATGTGTTTTCTGTTCTGTCTTTCTCTCCGTGCCTCAGTGGGGCATTTTCTGTTGATCAATTTATAATCCTGTTTTCTGCTGTTCTTGACGTGTCATCTCCATCCATTGCTACTTTCAGATATCATATGGGTCTGTTCTAAAATTTTCTTTCAACCCCTTTTTGTAGGTTCCACATCTTTGGTAAATGTCTCTATTCTTTTCCTTCTACGTTCCTGAACATACCGATTGTTGTTATTGTAACGTTCTTCTCTGCCAACATCTGCACTCCTGTGAGATCACTGTATCTATCACCTGTGCTTTTCCTGGGGGCTTAGTCTCTTGATTTTCAGTGATAGAATCCTACACCTTATCACACTTGCTAATCTTTATTGAATGCAGGACACTGTGTATCTAAGACAGTGTTATTTCTCCAGGGAGGTTTCCCCCTTTCTGCTGAACTTTAGTGGGGATGATATTTTTTTTAAGATTTTATTTTATTTGAAAGAGTAAAAGAGATCCGGGGGTGGGGGGAGGGGGAGAGAAGCAGACTCCCCACTGAGCAAGGAGCCCCGATGCGGGACTCGATCCCAGGATGATGAGACCAAGACCTGAGCCAAAGGCAGATGCTTAACTGACTGAGCCTCCCAGGTGCCTCTCCCAGAAGTGATATTTTAATCCAATTAAGGACTAGGCTAAATCGGTACTGGAATGCAGTGCTCCTAAGACTCAACCACCCTCTTTCTCCTACTAGAATAGAAGTTCTGGGAGTAGAGGGCTTTTGTGGGTCTTGCTCATCATTTCTCTCTTATGAAAGATATACAGAAATATCCCACAGGGTACTGTAGAGGCTCAGACCAATTAGAACGTTGATTCTAATTATATTTTCAAAAAGTGGACATGAGGAAAAATGAACTATTCATTATTCTAAACATATAATTACAAGAAAAAAGAGTCCATAGATGATTTTCACCAATCTTGTGTAATTAATTTAGTGATCAAATTGATTCTTGGGGCGCCTGGGTGGCTCAGTGGGTTAAAGCCTCTGCCTTTGGCTCAGGTCATGGTCTCAGGGTCCTGGGATCAAGCCCCGCATCGGGCTCTCTGCTCAGCGGGGAGCCTGCTTTCCCCTCTCTCTGCCTGCCTCTCTGCCTACTTGTGATCTCTCTCTCTGTCAAATAAATAAATAAAATCTTTTTTAAAAAAACTGATTCTTAAAAATGCAACTACATTACATGTAGACAACCTGCTGGTGGGGGCTAACATATAGCAATAATTTATCAAATCATTATGAAAAAGTTTAATTTTTATCAACACAGGTTTAGATCTTATTTTTTCCATTCACTTGATAAACCTAATCAAATTTGTTTAGCAATTCTATCAAGCAAATTAAAGGAGGAGGATCACATATTCCAGATATAATCCAGATGTAATTGGTAATTCACAGCTTCCTCTGGAGGAAATCTTCCTGATGGTGGCAGGGGTTCAGTGTGGTGATAAGATTTCCCATGTTTAAACTGTCCCTTCATGAAAAGAAAGACCAATACAAGAGAAAATATTCAAAGGGGAAAATGTACAGCATATTCCTAATGCCCCAGCATCAGCCCAAAAAGCCAACGCGGGTGAGGACTTGCCCACTGCTGACCCAGTGTGGGGTCTCAAGCACTTTGAAGAGACCCATCAGTGAAATGATGGGAGTGGGGACTTTTAGGTCCATGCAGTTCACAGAAACGATCATTAAATCGAAGAAAACAGCAAACAAGATGCTTGGGTAGAGGGGAGTACGGGGGGATATGTGTGTTAATGTTTCTGAAGGCATTTCTGCAACTCAAAAGAAAGCTATCTCTCTGCAAGTTTTTGTTAGTCAGTGTATCTCGGGCAGCTTAAATAAAAAACAGACAAAACAAGACTTACTTCGCTTAATAATCTCTTTCCCACAAACACAGAAACACACAGTATTATCTAATTAACAGAGAAACAAAGGGGTTTTACCACATTTTAAATTTGCAAAAACATCCCTGAAAACCTTCATATGTTTCCAAGTGCTTGAGACCTTCAGCCATTTGGGTGTGCTCCGGGGGGTCCTCCAAGCTGTGCCCCCGCTACAGCGTGTTACTCTAGGGAACAAACTGAGGGTTGCTGGAGGGGCTGGGGGGTGGGAGGATGGGGTAACGGGGTGACAGGCATTAAGGAGGGCACAAGATGTAATGAGCACTGGGTATTCCATGCAACTGATTAATCACTGACCTCTATAAACAATGAATCCTGAAACACTGAAAAAATTAAATTAAATTTTTAAAAAAGTCACTGACCTCTACCTCTGAAACTAGTAATACACTATACGTTAACTAATGTGAATTTAAATTAAATATCTAAATAAAATAAAAATGAGTTATGCTCCAGAAAAGAAAAAGGCAATGTGAGTTTCAGAACAATCCAGAAGTTGACATTTGAAGTTAAATAAAAATAAACTTTAATGCAGACTAGCTTCTAAAACATTTTTAAGATCAACAAAAATATAAGAACATGACACTGTTGAGCCCACTGTCGATGGTTATAACTACTTTAACCATAATTCTAATAGTAAATACGTTTCAGTTCTTAACATGACGAAGTCCACTACCTGCAAGATGAGGACACTGAAGTCTCTACTGAGCAAATTTCCCTTGTAGATAGCTCATGATTTCTTTTACCAAAATGTAAACAGTCTAACTGTGACAAGCATGTGAGCAGAACAGAGATAAAAGCTGTATGTGTGCGCGATCAAACTTAATCCCCAAATTCTTCAAATGTCCACAGATGAACAGAGAGATTTGGGAGCATACGTCACTTGTCGACATTAAAATCTTGGCTGGAGAGAACTTAAATCTTTGCACTTAATTACATGGGTATTACTTTGTCTTCATGAAAATAAGAAAATAAATTAGGAAAATCCTTTTGCCACCTAACTTGGATATTTTTTTATTTTCGTTCTGATCATTCAGAAGGCAAAAGTATTTTCATACTCAGAACATCACAGAGCAGTTCTAGAAACCTCTTTGTTAGAATCAAGCCATATGAAAATGCAACAGTAGGGTTGCCAGGGGGGCTCAGGAGGTTAAGTGTCTGACTCCTGATCTGCTCAGGTCCTGTTTTCAGGAATGTGCGATTCAGCACAGTGTTGGGCTCTGGGCTGAGCATGGAGCCTGCTCAAGATTTTCTCTCTCTCCTTCTGCCCCTCCTCCCACCCTCCCTAAAAAAAAAAAAAAAAAGAAAGAAAATTAAAAATGCAACATTACCTTCCCATACGCATTCCAAGAAAAATAAATGAGAGGAATATGTGCACGGGTCGTTCCAAAGTCCTCTGGTTTTTTGAATGATCTTTGTGAGGCGTAATTACAAAGAACTACATTTCACTCTTTTAAATGTTTACTTAAAAGAAATACCACCATGAAAAGGAATTAGAACACTTTGGAATCCATTGGAAAACCCTCGTCTTCGGCTTTTGAGAAGACACAGTGCACGGGCTTATTTCGCCCCAGATGTGATTTTCTCACTGTTAACACGTCGGCATGTGAGACAGAAGTGCCCTGATTGAAGGCAAGCTGACGTCAGGTAGATATAAAGGTGATTTTTTTAGTTTATTGGTTTCCACTCCCAGGCCATCTAGAAGACCAGGCAGGTTAAAAGAGAACTTCCCAAAATTTATCTGGCCACATTTTATACCCAAGAGCTGGTATTCCTGTTAGAGTTTTTCTAGACAGCAACCTGCGGCATATTGAGAATCTACAGATTTGATCGAAAGCTAATCACAGGGCATCGAAACAGCAATTTGCTCCCAGGCAGGTACTGATATAGAAACAAACTTGAGAACTTATTTTGAAATTATTTCAGTAACCATCTTATATCTCATCGGTTCAGTAGTTGATCTAAAGAACCCCTTTCCTGGGGCACCTGGGGGGCTCAGTGGGTTAAGCCTCTGCCTTCGGCTCAGGTCATGATCTCAGGGTCCTGGGATCGAGCCCCACATCGGGCTCTCTGCTCAGCGGGAAGCCTGCTTCTCCTCTCTCTCTCTGCCTGCCTCTCTGCCTACTTGTGATCGCTCTCCTCTCTGTCAAATAAATAAATAAAATCTTAAAAAAAAAAAAAAAAAAGAACCCCTTTCCTGAAATGTAAATCAAAACCACAATGAGACATTACCTCACACCTGTCAGAATGGCTAAAATACACAGGGAAAACAAGTGTTGGCGAGGACGCGGAGAAAGGGGAACCCTCCTACAGTGTTGGTGGGAATGCAAACTGGTGCAGCCACTCTGGAGAACAGTATGAGATTCCTCAAAAAGTTAAAAAGAGAACTACCCTATGACCCAGTAGTAACAATTGCACTACTAGGTATTTACCCAAAGAATACAAAAACACTATCAAAGGGATGTCGGCATCCCTGTATTTATAGCAACATTATCTACAACAGCCAAGATACAGAAGCAGTCCAAGTGTCCCTCAATAGATGAATGGATAAAGAAGATGTGGTGTGTGTACGTATATATGTGTAATGGAATATTACTCAGCCATAAAAAAGGACGAAATCCTGCCATTTGCAACAACATGGATGCCATTGTAAAAGGTATTATGATCAGTGAAATAAGCCAGAGAAAGACAAATACCATACGATTTTGCTCATATGTGGAATTTAAGAAACAAAACAAAGGGGGAAGAAAGAGATAAGCCAAAAAACAGACTCTTAACTATAGAGAACAAGGTTACCAGAGGAGAGGTGTGGGGGGAGGATGTGGGAAATAGGTGATGGGGATTGTGATGATGATCACTGGGTATGGAAGTGCTGAATCACTGTATTGTATACCTGAAGCTAATATACGACTGTATGCTAACTATGCTGGAATTAGGATTAAAAACAAAATAAAATAAAATATAGACTATGAATAAATAAATAAATAAATATAGAATAAAATAAAATAAAATAAAGATGACCTTCTGTCCATCTTCTCCCCTTCCAACCTCAAGCCCCATCTTCAGATGTGCTAAGACCCATTGTTTGGGTCTGCATTTTCTGTTTGATTTTATTACTTAATAACTCTCTGAAGGGAATGAAGCAGTCCATCCCCTTGGCACCCAGCCTTCCCTCAATCTAACCTCCTAAATGTGAACCTCGTCCAGATGTGATATTTTACTGGAAGCAGTATTCACGTATCCATTAAAATTAAATGAATCTATATTACACCAGGGTAGTACTAGGAATTTCAGAGAGCTTATTTCATTTGATTCATACAATAATTCTGTACTAAGACAGGTTGAGTATTACAGTAGATTTAGAACTAAGTTTTTTAAGGAAGAAAGGAAAGAAACACATGAGTTCAAGTCCTGCCCCTGCCACCTAAAGTTACAGTCACACGTAACTCGGGACCATCCTCCAAACCCCCATGATGACCGTGGAACAAGGCCTGCAGCAACCTCTGCCATCTTGAGATTTGCTCACAGCTCTAACATTCTCATTTTACAGAAAACAAGTGATGCTCAGAAAGGACAAGTAGATGGTCAAGACCATACGGTCAACAAAGGTGGCCCGTGGACCAGCCTGCATTTCTCACCCCCAGTCTATCCTCTTCACACAATGACACACACCAGGACACTGGGACACAAGCCTCTGGCTAGCAGGAGCAGGAAATGCCATCCTAAAGTTATTTTTCAAGCACCAAAGTATGTACTAAGCATGGATCTAGATCAGAATCGATGGGCTCTCCACCATTATTAGTTAACCAAGAAAGCTAAAGTGATTTCCATGTGATTACAGTTTCCTCCTTACAGGGTCATAAATGCTCCAGGCATGTCCAACAAGAAATCAAGAAGCCATCATTACACTGAAATAACAGCTTTCCTTTCTCCACCCACAAACCCACACTGTATAACTAACTAAAAACAGTGAAGACCTGGACAATCCTAAAATCCTTGTTCTGGGAGGCAAGAAGCACAGTTATTCATAAGAGTCAAACACACTAATAATCGTAGCTGAAAATCTGCTTATCTTCTCTCATTTAATAAAAAACGAAACAAGCAAAATGAAATAACAGTAATAACTAACATAGTTTAGTGCCTTCCTTGGGTCCAGCACTGTTCTAAGCACTTAATAATAAACACTATTGCTTTAAATTAATCCAACAACCTATGAATTAGGTACGATTATTAGCCCCAATTTATGGATGAGTAAACTGAGGCCTACAGTTCACACAGTTAATGGAGAAGCTAAACTTGTATGATCTGACTTGAGAGTCCATTTTCTTAATCATCAAAATATATCTTTCCATGGGTTCTACCATCAATTTCTAATACATAAGGCATATGTGTGTGTATGTGCACATGTGTGTATGATGTATAATATGTATAAGATAATTCACTTAAGGGGCGCCTGGGTGGCTCAGTCGTTAAGCGTCTGCCTACAGCTCAGGTCATGATCCCAGAGTCCTGGGATCGAGCCCTGCATTGGGCTCTCTGCTCAGCAGGAAGCCCTGCTTCTCCTGCTACCATTCCCTCTGCTTGTGTTCCCTCTCTCGCTGTGTTTCTCTCTGTCAAATAAATAAAATCTTTAAAAAAAAAAAAAAGATAATTCACTTAATTCACTTTTAAATAGGAAAAACTAATCATAGATCACCATGTAAATATATGCCATTTTCAGGGCAGATGAGTCACTCTGGAATACCAGATATGGACTGATATTCTAAGAAATGAAGGTCCGAGCCAGGTGGCAATATACATCATGTCTCACTAATCACTTCCCTCCCCTTCCAGCTTCACCTTCGGGGAACAGAGGAAGGAATTCCAGATGAATTTAGTCTCAGTCATTCTTTTTTAATTTTGGCCACCAAAATATGAAATGTACAATTTTAATATTGTACCAGCATACCTCTTCTGTACAGTGTGAAAAAAAAGTCTAATTTTATTTTCATTTGCTTTATGATCCTTTATATCTTCTGACTGTTGTTCTTTACAACATGGCTGATATTTTGTTTTCATGGTATTTGTTGTTTAGTTTTTTCTCCCTGGGTCATCTCTTTTTTCTCCAGTGATGGTTGTTCAAATGATTCTTGCTTCTCAGGTATCTGTTCTTGGGATGCTTGTTTCAAAGATGGCTGCTCAAATGATTCTTGTTTTTCAGGTATCTGTTCTTGCGATGGTTGTCTCCAAGATGGCTGCTCAAATAATTCTTGTTTGTCAGGTATCTGTTCTTGTGATGGTTGTCTCCAAGATGGCTCTTTGAGCAATTCTTGTTCCTCAGGTTGTTCTTCTAATTGTGTCAATGATGACTCTTGTGATTGTTGTCCCATTGGTGGTTCTCTTTGGTCTTCTATTTCTACTGGGTTTTCTAGTAGTACAGGTGCGTTTTTTTCCTCTAGAATGTCATATGGTTCTTTTTCTTGTTTTCAGTAAACAAAATAAGACAAAATCACCAATAAACATAGTAGCCATCTAAAGCAAGTGAAATAAATCATAAAATACAAACATTGCTACTGTATCATTGACTTCATATTGATAGGGATAATATTTTAATAAAAATAATACACAGGATATTACAATTAAAATGTGCTTTACATACATTATCACCTTTACTCTCACTTGGAAATAAGATTTTAAACAAGCATAAAATAGGTAGAATGTAATAGTATCAGAGAAGCTTAAGAGAAGCAAATATAAATGATGTGTTACCAAATACTAAATAGATATACTTGTTAGTTATTTAAAAATTGAAAAATCATAGGGAAGACTCTTGCTTTTTCTAGAGGTCACTGAGGTAAAAAAAAAAAAAAAAAAAAAGGCACTTTTAGTAAGATCAAAAAAGAAAGAGTGTGGAAGAATCCAGAGCCCCTTCTCCAGAAAAGGCACCGACATATGAAACAGCCTCTAGAAGCAAAAAGATTATAAGGTACTCATTAACCTACCACTTGCCAAACCACAACTGTCAATGATGATACCATCTATTGCTACAGTGCTATGGGCCACGGGGCACAGGGAATCAAAGGCTGCTCCTGGAAACTGGAAAAAGAACTATTTGAAAATACCCGAGGAAGAACATCTTCAGTGAGAGGACTCACAGAACCTCAGAGAAGCCAGGAATCTGAGCCGATGTGCTTGCCTGTTGCCCTCCCTCAAAACCTGTTCTTTCTCTCCTTTGCAGAAGCAAGACCTAGACCACAATCCAGAGCCCCAACTCCAACCTTGCTCCCCATGTCCAACCTGTGGCCAAGTCTTGTCAATCTGGTCAACTCCAGCAAAGCCCGTTCACTTTCTGGTAGTAGTCCACAGCACCCCAGCCTGTGTCACCTCAGGGAATTCTGTCCCTTCCCTGCAGCCCACACCAGCTCCAGGACTGTGTCACCTCAGGGAACACTGTCCCTTCCCCATAGCCCACACCACCCCAGGCCTGTGTCACCTCAGGGAACGCCATCCCTTCCCTGCAGCCCACGCCCACTCCATGCTTGTGTCACCTCAGGGAAGACTGTCCCTTCCCTGCAGCCCACAGCACCCCAGGCTCGTGTCACCTCAGGAAATGCTGTCCCTTCTCCACAGCCCACGCCTGTTCCAGGCCCGTGTCACCTCAGGGAACGCTGTCCCTTCTCCA
>JAQQSY010000359.1:0-11696 GCA_028646535.1 Procyon lotor | reverse complement strand
CAGACGGTTCACCAGCGGGATCAGCTCCTCCATCTCCCGGTTCCCCATCCTGCCAGCGTCGCCGGCCGCCCGCTGGTCCCTGCTCTCCTCTGCGACCTGGCGGGGGAGCTGGGGCCGCGCCGCCCTGGCCGCCCCTGCCGCGCTGGGTGCTGTCAGCGGGTTCCAGCGCAGACGTCGGATCCCGCCGCCCGCCAGCCGCTCGGCTCCTGACAGCTAACGGCCCGCAGCGCGCCTGCGCGGGCGGGAGGGGCGTGGCCTGCCTCCCAGGCCGCCCCATCCGCGCCCCGCCGGGCTGCAATTCCGCGAGAGGGTTCCCAGCCGGACACCTCCGCCCGGCGCGCGCGCACTGCCTCCCAGCTGCGGCCAGATGCCACGACCTCTGTCTCCTGCTACCAAAGCTCGGAGACACAGTTACAGCACTTGGTCAGGGAACCAGCATCAGCTACAAAGCTCAAGACTGATAGGAAAGCCCTATTGATAACCACTGATAACTGCTGAGCCCTGTCACCAGCAGTAGCCCCAGGACCTCCGTGACCGCCAGAGTCACTTTCTAAAAGCAAATCTCATGTTCTCACGCCCTACTTAAGAACCCAGCTCTTCTCAAGGTGGCCGGCCTGTGGAGTCTGAATTCTTCCATCTGACATCCATTTCGGGATCTCCGTAGTCTGACCTTCCCTAATCATCCCCAACTTTAATGATTCCATCTCCCAGCCCCGTCGAAGCAAAAAACGTGGGGCCTGTGGTGCCTACTCCGCGGACCACTCCCTCCCTTTAATCGACCACGCTCATTCGGACCTTTGCGACTCCTCATGCCATTTCTCCTACCCATCTATTTCCTCCTCTAGGGTCTATCAAAGAGCGTGTACTCTGCACATATTCTGTTAAATTTAGCAAATTGAGACGTGCCTTGGCGTCGGATCCTGTGCCTGTTGATGGAGACACAAAGATAAATGGTTGTGCTTGCTCAGCCTCCTTAAGAGGATTCCTCTTTACAAATAGATACACGTTCTCTCCAGGATTTAATCCATGGGCCTTTTCCCGTCTCACACTTAATACCTATCCTACCTGAGGATTTTGCCCTGGCTTTAATTCCACATACTGACTAGCGACTACAGAAATCTAAATTGCTGGCCCACCTCTCTCCCCTTTGCCATAGACTGAACTCCAGCTGGTCCTGGACCTCACTACCTGAATGTCCAACAAGTACCTCTGACTTAACTTATTCAAAACTGAACTCATCTTTTCTAATCTCAGCACTTAATACCATAAAGTTTCCTTTAGCCCTAAAAAGACTTGTGTATGGCCAAAACACTAAGAATAACCTAAATGTCCATCAAAAGGTGAATGAATGAGCAAGTAGGATCTGGGCATACTCTAAGCAACAAAAAGGAGTGAACACTTTGATACAGCAATAACATAGTTCAATCTCAGATACATTATGTTGAATGAAAGACCCCAAAGAGTACATATTGTATGCTTCCATTTATATGAAGTTGTGAAATAGGCAAAATTCTCTATGTTGCTAGAAATCAGAGTACTGATTGCCTTTGAGGTATAGGGATTGACTGCAAGAGGCACCAGAGATCTTTGTAAAGCGATGGAAATGTTCTGTGTCTTGATTTGGACATGAGTATACATTTGTGGATTCGTTGAACTGAACATTTAAGATCTGCGCATTTCACTGTAAATTGTATCTCAACTTTTTAAAAAAGCAAAAGAGAAAGACAAAGCTGAATGCATCATCTCCTCCACTGAAGAGTATCCCTAGTAGGCTATCTGCCCAACATGCCTTTTCCAGGAATCACCCTGCCATCCACCAGGAAGGTCAGACTATGGAGATCCCGAAATGGTTGTAGCCAGAGTAGTCAAGAAGACAGAAGGGCATGAAGAGCAACTCACCATGCCCTCCAGCATGCTTCCTATCTCAGCAAGAGGCCTGCCCAGTCCCAATCCAGACTCTGAATGTCATTCTACTCCTTTGCTCGCTCTCTCTCTCTCTCTCTCTCCCTCTCAACCTCATCCCCTACATCAAGTTGGATCCCAAATTATGCCCATTCTACCTCTCTAGAAACCACCTCATCCCCTTCATCTTTGCTGCTGGTGCCTCATTTATAGCTATCATTTTGTTAATTATCTTCTTATATGCTTCCCATACATATGTAGCCTGAATAGATTTTCATTACTGCATTTGGCACATTGCATTGAATCTCCGATTTACATGTCTCTTTCTTCCACTAATGTGATAGGCAGAATAATGTTCTCCTACTAACGATGCCCACATTTAAATCTCCAGAAACTGTGACTATGTTACCTGTCATGGCAAATGGAACTGTCATGGGGAGATTATGCTGGACTATCCGGATGGACCCAGAGTAATCATATGGATCCTCAAGAACAGAGAGCCTTACCTGTCTGTTTTAGGGGGAGATGTGACTATGGAAGAATGGTCACAGAGACACAACTTTGCTGCCTTTAAGATGAAGAAAGGGGGGGGACAGAAGCCAAGAAATGTCGACTGCCTCTAGAAGCTGGAAAAGTCAAGGAAACAGATTCTCCCTAGAGCCTCTAAAAGGAACACAGCTCTGTCGACCCTTTGATTTTAGCTCAGTGAGCTCTGTGTCAGACCTCTAACCTACAGAGCTGTAATATAATAAGTTTGTGTTGTTTTGGGGCGCCTGGGTGGCTCAGTGGGTTAAAGCCTCTGCCTTCGACTCAGGTCATGATCTCAGGGTCCTGGGATTGAGCCCCGCATAGGGCTCTCTGCTCAGCAGGGAGCCTGCTTCCCCCTCTCCCTCTGCCTGCCTCTCTGCCTACTTGTGATCTCTCTCTGTCAAATAAGTAAATAAAATCTTTAAAAAAAAAAAAAAGTTGTGTTGTTTTAAGCCACTGAGATTGTGCTAATTCATTACAGCAGCCATAGAAAGCATAATGATAAGCTCCTAGAGGGCAAGATCCAACTTTTTGATTCTCAATACCTAACACAGTGCCTAACACCTATGAACACCTATGAACACCTAACACCTATAACAACTATAACGGGGGATAGACATAAGCAAGTTATCACAGCACAAGGTAATAAGTCTTCCATTCCAACAGTGATATGGACTGACCTACCTGTATCTCCTCAAAATACATATGTTGAAGTCCTCAGCGTGGCTGTATTTAGAATAAGGTTAAATGAGGTCATAAGGGTGGAGCACTGATCCAGTAGGACTAGCGCCTTAGAAAAGCTTGCTCTGTCTCTGCCTTGTGGAGACACAGTGAGAAGCCAGCCATCTGCAAGCCAGGAAAAGAGTCCTTACTGGGAACCGAATCAGTCAGCACCTTAATGTTGGACTTCTCAGCCTCCCGAATTTTGAGGAAATAAACTTCTGTTGTTTAAGCCACCCAGTCTATGATGTGTTGTTATGGCAGCCTGAGTAGATTCAGACACCGCGTTTGTTTAAAGGAAAAAAGGGAAAATAAGATGGCAATCAGAGATTAACAATTCCACCTGGGGAGGCCTTGAGGCGATGTCCTGCACTCTGCTCTGTGCTGTGGGAGGAATACAAAAAACTCAGAAGCCCTTGCCCTGAGTAGCTCACATTCTAATTAATGTAAAAGACAGTGTTCCCATGCATTAGACAGAGAATGTATAATCATTATATAAATTTGCATTTCATGTGCACTGAAGCCACGCATGTCATTTCTATTCTCTAGAACTTCATTCAAATCAGTCCCACCCACCTACTTCAAGAAAACAACCCGAACTACCTTTGTTCATTGGTTTTCCTCTTCACTTCCCATTTCCAGAGTCAGTTCTGCAATAACATGGAACCGGGAGAAATTTAATACTCACACTCAACAAGCTTTTTGCATAAATTAATCTAAATAAAACAAATAGCAAAGAAAAGGAAAACTCGAAGAGGAAAATCTGAGGGGAATTTTTGACACGAAGACAACCTACGCCTTTGAGGGTGGGTGTGAAGCTGCAAAGGGGAGCCCGGTCAGCCGCCCTCGCTTCCTGGCTGCATCACGTGATCACCTCAGCCCTGCTCTGGCACCAAGTGATGAAGGTAAATTCCTGCTCTCTAGCACACTTGTTTCCACGCCATGAGGCAGAAGATTCCTACAGGTTAACAGCCGTTTTGGGGTGTGGCTCTCTATCTAAGAAGTTAAGTTTTTGTGACATATCACAACTGTTATTGAAATGAGTATTTTCCTTCAGGATCATTTTGAGAAACAACAACCCTACTGCCATAATGATGCATTTCATACAGTATCATGGAACGCCTCCTTTGAAATTTAGAAGCCTTATACAAAAACTCAGACTCAGTTTTCCATAGTCTCACATCATTTCAGATGAACGGGACATTATCTATGTTGCTTTTCTACCGCCTTCATAGGACTTAGTACCAAGTAACTTTTGGCTAATTCTAAGAATTAAATATATGTGTTTAAATATATGTATCTTAAAGAGACATGTATTTCTAAAATGTGCTACAGGCTGAAAGCAAACTCTAAGGAGTTAGGAAAGTTTTGAGGAGTAAAAACACCCCTGGAAAAATATTTAACCTCTCAAAAAAGAGCATATACTTGAATATATGATTTAGGAATTCACAGTTTTTAAAAAATCAGTCACATTACCACAGACCTACATCTCATATATCTCCCACAGTGCCTAGCTCAGTAATCAATAAATATTTATGAAGCATCTGAACCAAAACTTTAAGCATTTGTCATGTCAATCTTTGTGAGTGCCACTAGGTAAATTATAGTATCACTCTGTGTACAATTTGGGACCTATTCAAGTCCTACAGTTCTTTCTCCAAGGGTTATTACTTGGACAGATTTTAGATCTTACTGCAAATCAGCTTATCTGCAGGCATCTTTTGAGTTGCTGTAAAAGCCAGTGAACGTCCAGTATGGACACAGAGACTTCCAATACTATAGCCATCTTCGTTGGCACTCCCGTCTCTCAGGGCTTCTCTCCTTCAGCCAAGAGCAGGGGTCGGAAAGTAAAGACTCCCAATTTTATTGCTCATATTTTTCCTTAGCTGTCATCAGGGAGCAAAATAACTCTGGAAGAACTGCTCCAGTCTCCTACCCTTACTCTGTCAATTTGAGATCTGACAGATGGCATCTCACCAGTAGTCCCATGGAAACATAGCTATGTTGTGGCATGTGGCAATTGACACATCTACAGGGCAGAAAATACCGATCGGCAAGCTTAAGATATTAAAACAGAAGGGTTAGGAAGCATTCTCTGATTTAGCAGCCAGTTTGTGCCTCCTTCTATCAAGTACGTGTAGCTGTGTTCTGCTGTAAGCAAAAGCCACATATACCGAAGTAGAACAGAAGTCACATAGGATTCCTTTTAAAAGGAGGGCCCCCTAGTGCTTTTTAATTCTCATTTGTTGAATTATGAATCTTATACAGATAGAGATATACAGGAATAATTATATATTAGTTGCATATTATATATAAAATTATTATCATTAATAATATTTTATGTATATAGGTAAGCTATAATGGCTATTTAAAATATTCTTATGAAGATTTTTCACTGACACAGAGCAATGCTATGAATAAAATATTAAATGAAAAATGCAGGATATAAAATTTTATATATATTATCATATCTGCATGATGGACTGTCCAGGGGAAAAAACTAGAAAGAAATGTGCCCAAAAATTCAATGTTAACTCCATGAGAAAGTATGGAAACTTTTTATTGTCCTCTTCCATTTTTTTCCTCAAATTTTCGACAATGAATATGTATTACTCTTACAATTTAAAATTGAATAAAAACGCCATTTGACTGAACCATAATTGGTTTACATACCCACCAGCTTGTCAACAACAAAAGTGTCGTGCAATATAAGGTGAAAATAACACAGCAAATAGGAGGAAAGTCCACGAGTTCCCTGACTCCCAAGCCTTTGCCATTCACTAGCAACTAATAACTAGAAAGTGATAACTAAGATTTTTTTTTAAGATTTTATTTATTTGACAGAGAGAGAGAGAGAGACAGTGAGAGAGGGAACACAAGCAGGGGGAGTGGGAGAGGGAGAAGCAGGCCTCCCACCGAGCAAGGAGCCTGATGTGGGACTAGATCCCAGGACCCTGGGATCATGGCCTGAGCTGAAGGCAGACACTTAACGACTAAGCCACCCAGGCACCCGATAACTAAGATTTTAAAATGGGAAACATTTCTTTCTGACTCAAACAGCAGAAATATTACAAGCCCAGGCCCCTATGGGCACTGGAATTATCATCAGCCAAGTACACCAAACTGTAGACTAACCAAAACTACAGCAAAGTAGGTACCAGAGCTGAATTTGGTTTGCTTTAAAGCATATGCCATAATCTATGGCATCAATACGTCAGATATAAAAGATTGCATCTTGTGTGAATGCATTTCTATGATATTCTAGAAAAACCAGCACTAATCTGTGATGACAGAAAGCAGTCTGGGGCTGAGGGTGGGGACAGGCATTGACTGCAAGGGGGCATGTGAAATCTCTATCTTGACTCTGCTGGGATTGTGTGGTTGTGTATGTTTGCCAAAACTCATTGAACTGTAAACTTCAAGTGGTGCATTTTGTTTCATGTAAATCATACTGCAATAAAAATAATCTATGGCATTTATGACACATATATGACATGGAATGGTAACACAGAGTATGCTAGTCTCCGTCTGGGGATAACCTTAGTAATGGACAGCCATAATCACTCTGTGTTTTGAGAGGACAAAAACATCCCAACTCTCCAAGAAGCTTGCGGTGACTCCAAAATTCCGCCAATAGAGAGTTATTCTGTTGGGATCTCTGAGTATTATGTTGATAGGAAAACATCACTTAGAGAAGGGAAAGAAACACTTTATCATTAAAAACTACCTCTTAGGGGGCGCCTGGGTGGCTCTGTCAGTTAGCGTCTGCGTCCAGCGCCTGCCTTCAGCTGGTCCCAGGGTCCTGGGATGGAGCCCCATGTTGAGCCCTGTGTCATGTTGGGCTCCCAGCTCAGCGCAGAGCCTGCTTCTCCCTCTCCTCCCCATTCATGCTCTCTGTCGCTTTTTCCATCTCTCTCTCTCTCAAATAAATAAATGAAATCTTAAAAACAACAAAAACAAAAACAGCTATGTCTTAGAGAAGATTATATTCCAGCAACATCAGCTCAGGAAGGGGGTCTGGGACAAGGGTGGAAAGGGTCCCATAAGCACAACAGAGTGAGAGTGCCCTACGACAAATTTCCCCATTGCACATGGTCTCCTCTCTTTTGTTTTATAGGAGAAAATTAAATCTTAGAAAAGTTCATCCCCTGTGCGTACCTGTGAGGCCCAGTTGAACCCTAGTTCCCCCCCTCCTGGATCTTTTGCCAAAGATCGTGGTAATGAACCACACTGACAACTTTTGGTACTGCTTTACATCCACAAAACATTTTCATGTCACGGCTTCTTTTGAAGTAACAACTAATGGAAAGCAAAAGAATTTCCTTTTCGCAAATAAGAAAATCGAGACAAATCAAAGAGGTTAAGGTGACTTGACCAATGTCACTCAGGCAGAACCACTAGAGATGCTCCCTGATCTGCTTCAGTGTACCACAGTTGGATTATCCCCATAAGAAAACCTTGAACCCTGTGATATATAGTACCTACATTGGCCAAACCTAGATTGAGACTGAAAAATTCATGGTAAATTACTTTTTTGTGGACAAGAGCGGGTTTTATCTTTATGTAAATTATTTCAGTTGTCATGACCTAGAGTCAGCAGATTGGGATTCAAGTTCCTACTAACTGTGTGATTCCCTCTCCTCGCCCTTAATTTCTTCTGTAAAATGGGAATATAAATGTCTGTTCTTAATTCATAGAACTATTGTGAAATCAAGTAAATAATGAACACTAAAATATTCTATAAACTGCATGGCATCAAGTGACTATTAAATGTTTTATTTATAATTATCCAAATCTACCCAGGAACTGTAAATATATTTTATTAATTACCCAAAGGGTTTTCTTGATTAACTATAATTTTTACATGATTTGTGTGATAAATATGTGATAAAAATACCTTCAAGTATCCTACTATTCATGTATTTCATCAATTTTAGGATTCCTTCATCTGGCAAATTAGAATTGGGAAAGAGGGGCGCCTGGGTGGTTGAGGGGGTTAAGCCTCTGCCTTCAGCTCAGGTTATGATCTCGGGTCCTGGGATCGAGCCCCACATCAGGCTCTCTGCTCAGTAGGGAGCCTGCTTCCCCCTCTCTCTCTGCCTGCCTCTCTGCCTACTTGTGATCTCTCTCTCTCTCCGTCAAATAAATAAATAAAATCTTTAAAAAAAAAAAAAAAGAATTGGGGAAGAGTCCACTTTTAGCCAGAGCCCAGAAACAACCAAACAGAAAGTGTAGTTGAAAGTAACAGTTCACTAGGAATCAAGCATGACAAAGTCATAGAGAGCAAGATACATTTTTCACAAATAAGCACAAGCAAGACTATCCAGAAAGCAATGAATGAAGAGGAGGCAAAAATAGGCTGAAAATGACTTTGATGGAGAAATTACAATTAAGCTTAATTTCTTTACAACTTGTGTTGTACTCTTTGTGCAGTTTGAAAAGAATTTAGAATAGAATCAAGGTAGTCGATGACACAAGTATAACTTTCAGATTCTCCAGCAAAATGATGGAAAGGGGGGCACCTGGGTGGCTCAGTGGGTTGAAGCCTCTGCCTTCAGCTCAGGTCATGATCTCAGGGTCCTGGGATCGAGCCCCGCATCGGGCTCTCTGCTCAGCGGGGAGCCTGCCTCTCCCTCTCTCTCTGCCTACTTGTATCTCTCTCTCTCTGTGTCAAATAAGTAAATAAATAAATCTTTAAAAAAAAAAATGATGCAAAGGAAGGCAGTGTCTCTGGAGCCAAGGGTCTCCAGAAATGCCCACTCCCTGCAGGGTCCTCTTTGGACTTTTCCTCAGTGACTGTCCCAGCAGAACTCTCAACTCATACCCTGTTCCCCTCAGCCTGCTAATCCTCCCACTGGCTAGCATCCTCATTTGCCTTGAAAACTATTTGTGGATGGAAGAGTAAGTCCCTTATCAAGACTGCCAAAAAACAACTCATTGCGAAAAGTCGATATCCCCAGGTCTCATAGACAAAAGGTCAAGACCAAGACCCTTGCTTCTACCACCACATCCCCGTTCCATCCACTGGTCACCCTGTTTGTTGAAATGGTTTCCATGCTCCTGACATGACCTTCCAAATCTTCTCCTTTTAGAGTAGCCTGAGGAAGTTGTTTTCTTTCTGTTTTTCTTTCATCCCCACATAAATTATTTTAGAAGTGTAAATGCTGACAGATATGCGCTGAGAGAATAGAAAGAGGAAATTCACAAAAAAGGTAACAGGCAGATTCAGTCCCAACTCCCTTTCGTGCAATTTATTTATTTTTTTATTGGTGAAAGTTGCCCAACACCTTATTGCTGAAGAATTCTGTTCTGAAAAATAAAAATTCAGCTGCAAAGACTGAGCTATAAGTCCAGGGCACAATGTCTCTGAATCCATTAAGGCACACTCTACTTAGATCCTGCTGCAGAATAGGAATTTTCACACACACACACACACACACACACACACACATCAGGGTCCCCTTCAGGCCACTGACATCTGCAAACAACAGCTCCACCAAGGAGGCCACGATAGCAGCAAGAAAACAATTATGTTTTCTATGAATGAGTGTGCACGTTTCAGATGAGCCATTTATCACCTATCCTAATAAAAATTCATTTTCTTTTTTTTCTTCCTTTTTCTTTTTAAAGCCCATTTTCAGCAGTGGCTGTTCCGAGAAGGGTCGGGTTGAAATGTTGGTGCTGCCCGCTCCTCCTCTGACACAAATCACTCACAATCCAAAGGGGCTAGACACTGCAATGAGGCAGAAGTTTCCCATTTCCAGGTTGAGATGGACTCTTCGCAATTTTTCTGTCATCTCCAGAGGTCTTGATCCAAGCAGAATGAGAAAATCAAGAAAAGTCTCTGTGAGGGATATCAGTTAGAGATGACTGACAGTTACGGCTAATCTGGTGGTACTGGCTGAGGGCTCCGGGGTTATCTGCTTCTCCTCTCTGTTCCAGGAGCTAGATCCATTTTATTTATTTAATTTTTTTTTAGATTTTACTTATTTATTCAACAGAGAGAGAGAGATCACAAGTAGGCAGAGAGGCAGGCAGAGTGAGAGAGGGAAGCAGGCTCCATGCTGAACAGAGAGCCCAATGCGGGGCTTGATCCCAGGACCCTGAAATCATGATCTGAGCCAAAGGCAGAGGCTTTAACCCACTGAGCCACCCAGCGCCCCATAGATCCACTTTAGACAGAGGAGAACTAGGACACATGACCTTCTGCACGCAGAGCCCCAGATTGTGGGAAAGGCAGTCGGAGGCAGGCAGGGGAACAAACTGTCTGACACCTTGTTAATAATGTGGACCTTACCCATGGGGCCTTCACGATTTCCATAGGCTACACATCTCTTCTCTCTCTCCATGCCCTCACTCCTGCAACCCCTCTACTATGCCCTCTGCACTCCATGGCCTATTAGAAATAAATTCTCTTGTATCCTCGGCTCTTCTCCAAAGTTACTAAACAGAAACCTGGTTCTCCTCTGAGGAGCCTGTTTCTACCCGAGTAGTTAGATACAAATGGTAGCTGTCATCTCTCTCATGCCTCCTGAACCCTAGGGCTAAAAGTGGGGTAGGTTTACTCAGTGCTCCTCGATGCTGCTTCTAAGTCATTCTCTCTAAAATTTTCCAGCTTTGAATATATGTCATTATCTCTTGTCACCCCTGCTTCTCTTTGTTGTCAACATCTGCCAACTTCTTGTTCATTCTCCTCGGGTTTCAAAGATTTTAGTTTGTAACTCACTCCAACAACATGCTCGTCTTAATTCCTAGTGATTTCAATTCCATGTTGATGATACCTCCAACACTGTCCTCTTTGCTCTTCTACTCTCTCCCCTCCTGTGATTTTTGTCTTCCACCTTATCTCAGCCTATCTCTCCAGGGCCTATTCTTAGTTGGTGTGTCGGTATCACAGTCTACAACCACCCATAATCTCAAAATCAAACCTCCCCCACTCAGAGCTCCATCCACTCTCTTTCGAGATCATTCTCTATAGTGCCCACCTGCAATAATCCATCAGCCCACCAGGACCTACAATCAATTAATTCTACCATCTGTTTACTGTCTCCCACCCTTCATGTCCTCACTTTCCTCATTTTGTTTAAATGGCATAATCTATCATTATAAGCACTCCCTTGAATACAACCTCCACTTCCTGGTTCTTTCTCAATTTATCATACTCAGCAAAACCCAGCCTTGGGAAAATCCAACTCTCCTCCTCTGGGCCTGCACCCAAGAAGGTGAACATAGCTAGGAAGAAAAGAAACCCTATCATGTTGACAGGAACCATCTTAATAATCCTGAACCTCAAATAGACCTGGTAATACTATTGCCTTTCCATAGTCCCATCCACTCTTGAGTTTTCCTAGATGACAATTTCATACTTTCTTTTCTCTCCTCAGCTTCCATGTCTCTTCCCTCATCTTCATACCCAAATGGTGAATTGCATTCTATTTCACTAAGAAAGTAGAAACAATCAGAAAAGAAATTCCACTAGCTCCCATCATGTCAAATACCAATCTACCAGCTTCTAGATCACATTCTCTGCCTTCTCTACTGTTTCT
>JAQQSY010000358.1:0-18882 GCA_028646535.1 Procyon lotor | reverse complement strand
CTCCCTGATGGAATGATGATGAACATTTTTTCATGTGTGTGTTAGCCATTTGTATGTCTTCTTTGGTGAAGTGTCTGTTCATGCCTTCTGCCTATTTTTGATGTGATTATTTGTTTTTTGAGTGTTGAGTTTGAGGAGTTCTTTATAGATCTTAGATATTAGACCTTTGTCTGTAGTGTCATTTGCGAATATCTTCTCCCATTCTGTGGGTTGCCTGTTTGTTTTGTTGACTGTTTCCTTCGCTGTGCAGAAGCTTTTTATTTTGATGAAGTCCGAAAAGTTCAATTTTGCTTTTGTTTCCTTTCCCTTTGGAGACATGTCCTGAGAGAAGTTGCTGTGGCTGATGTTGAAGAGGTTACTGCCTATGTTCTTCTCTAGGGTTATGATAGATTCCTGCCTCACGTTGAGGTCTTTTATCCATTTCAAGTTTATCTTCGTGTATGGTGTAAGAGAATGGTCAAGTTTCATTCTTCTACATATAGCTGACCAATTTTCCCAGCACCATTTATTGAAGAGACTGTCTTTAGTCCACTGGATATTTTTTCCTGCTTTGGGGTGGAGGGTTAGGCGAGCCTGGTGGCGGGTATTGAGGAGGGCACGTATTGCATGGAGCACTGGGTGTGGTGCATGAACAATGAATCTTGTAACACTGAAAAAATAAAATAAAAGTATTTGGGGGAAAATAAATAAAAGGAAAAAATCAAAAAAAGAACATGTTCTTGTAGCAATAATGTAAGGGAACAACCATAATGGCCAGAGGCTTACTAGATGAGTTGGTGGACTTTTCATGAGAAATTGTTAGTGAAAGAACAAGACGCAGAATGCGATCTCAGTTCTGTAAACAATTACCATGAATCTTTTGTACGTATGACTGCTCATATATGGCAATATATAACATGTAAGTACAGAGAAAAATAAATTTAATTGTACAGGTTTCCTGATGAAGGGGTTAATGAAAGAGCGTAGGGGAGAGGGAAGGAGCAAAAAGGAAATGCAAATAAAAACACACTGAAAAATGCATGTGTGACAAGATCATATGTATAGACAATAGCATAATATAAATAGCATAATAAAAATCTGGCTTTTTGAGGGCTCCTGGCTGGCTCAGTGGGTAGAGCATGCAACTCTTGATTTCAGAGTCATGAGTTTGAGCCTCATGTTGGGAGGTAGAGTTTACTTAAAAAATAATTAGAAAAAAATTTTTTTAAATATTCCTAAGTTCTTAAGTACTTTGTAGCCCTGTTCTGTTGGGCAAAGTGCTCCTCCTCTCTATACCTCAATTTCCTGATCTGTAAAATGGAGATTATGATTGTATTTATGTCCAAGAGGATATGAGAGGATTATATGGAAAAATCCCTTTAAGCTCTTAGAACCATGTCTGGCACACATAGAGAGTGTTCATCAAACACTTCGCTAGCATTCATAGTCATTACCAATGGTCGGTACCCCCAGTTTGCATGCCCCGGAACCTCTGTTACCTCTAGCATACAGCTCAGGGCGCTGAACTACTCCATCATCACAGATGCCGAGCCCGAACACTGCCGTAAATTTCTAACCACCAGGTTCCCTTTACTAGGCACCACGCGGAACACCACCCCTCTGTTTATAACGTTTCTCTTCAAGCAGATCACAATATAATTGACCCATTTGGGGAGTTCTGTCTTTTCATTTGTATCCTTTTTTAAAACAGCTTTATTGGGGCATAATTTACTTACAATAAAATTTATTCCTTTTAGCACACAAGTCAACGGCTTTTAATACATTTATGGAGTTGTTCAACCATCACTGGAATCTGATTTTAGGACTTCTCTTTGAATTTACTTATTTATTTATTTAGAAAGATTTTATTTATTTATTTGTTTGTTTGTTTGTTTGTTTGTTTGAGGTGGGGGGAGAGAGAGAGCGAAAGAGCACAAGCTGGTTGAAGGGCAGAGGTTGAAGAGCTTAGAGCTCTGCGCTAAGCAAGGAGCCTGCTTCTCCCTCTGCCCTTAGGTGCTGAGCAGGGAACCTACTGAGGTTCTCCATCCAAGGACTCTGGGATCTAGACCTGAGCAGAAGGCAAACTTAACCGACTGAGCCACCCAGGCACCTCTTATCAGGTCCATTTTAAAGACAATGGGATCCTGGGCACCTGGTGGCCTGGGTGGCTCAGTCGTTGGGCGTCGGAATGACCACAAAAGGAACACACCCATTCTCCCAGGCTGGAGTTCCTCAAGGGCAAGTGCATAGCGGGCACAAGGTGCCCAGGGAGGGCCAGCTGCTAGCGGGTGGGGCTCACTCAGCAAGGGCAGCACAGCACCCCCTCCACCCTGCAGCCGAAGGCCCAGGCCCACCAGAACTTTCCTATGGTCCCCAAAAGAAACCTGATGCCCATTTTCATTCATCCCAGCTCCCACCTGTAGCCCTAGGTACCAGGATCCTTTGTTTGCTTTTGAGTTAGAGCTGGGTCCCTTTGGCAATGGGCTGAGCTGTCAAACACTACAAGGAGGTCCCTCCCCTGGAGGCCCCCGCCCTGACCCCTCTGCCAGATGTATGAGCAGTCCCCCGTGATGGGCATCTTCCACAGATAACTGCCTCTAACCATTTCTTTATTTTTCCTAATACTGACCTTCAGATGTTCTCATCGCAAACTAAATGCTAATTGTAAAATGCCTAGAAGCACAAAGAACCCTAAGAAAGAATACAAATTACCCAAAATCAATCCTATGTATAGATAGAGCTACTGTTAAGATTTTTTATGGGATGCCTGGGTGGCTCAGTTGGTTAAGCAACTGCCTTCGGCTCAGGTCATGATCCCGAGGTCCTGGGATTGAGTCCCACATTGGGCTCCTTGCTCAGCCGGGAGTCTGCTTCTCCCTCTGCCTCTGCCTGCCGCTCTGCCAGCTTGTGCTCTCTCTCTCTCTCTGACAAATAAATAAATAAAATCTTTTAAAAACAAACAAACAAAAAAAGATTTTTAGGTGAATGGGGCGCCGGGGTGGCTCCGTCTGTTAGGCGTATGACTCTTGATTTTTCCACTGGGTAGATTTGCTCAAGATTCTCTTCTTCCTCTTCCTCTGCCCCTCTCCCCATGTGCGTGCTCTCTCTCTCTCACTCTCTCTCTAAAAGAAATCTTAAAAAAAATTTTTTTTAAAGATTTTTATGTAGGGGTGCCTGGGTGACTCAGTGAATTGAAGCCTCTGCCTTCGGCTCAGGTCATGATCTCAGGGTCCTGGGATCGAGCCCCGCATCGGGCTCTCTGCTCAGTGGGGAGCCTGCTTCCCCCTCTCTCTCTGCCTGCCTCTCTGCCTACTTGTGATCTCTCTCTCTCTCTGTGTCAAGTGAATAAATGAAATTTAAAAAAAACATATTTTTATGTGAACCATATATGATTTTTTTAATGAAAAAGGGTCATATTACAATATCCTTTTTAGAATCTTTTTGTTTAATAACTTCCCTATTATTAAATATTTCTATACAACTTAATGATTTTTCCCAAGTTTGTTAGGTTATGAACTCAGCATTGGACATTCAAGTTGTTTCCCATTTGTCTTCTATACTATATAACTATCGAATGTGTTTAGAGATACATTTCTACACACCTCTCTGTCATCTGTTACATCCCTCCCTGTCATCCAACTGTGAATACTTGCATTTTATTGTAATAATTCATGAAAGAAAAATTTTCAAATGGGAACAGTAAAAGTTACACTCTAATCCAAACTCCTAGGGACTACCACTGTTGGGATATATCCTTTGAGATTTTACAATGAATATATACACTTCTATGATATATATATTTTAGAAAAAACAAGATCATATTTTGCATAGGTTCTACTATTTCTTGTTTTTATTTAATGAGGAAAAAAGTTTTATTAATTTCAGGTGTCCAGTATAGTGATTCAGCAATCCTATACATAAACGGTTCTCATCATGATAAATGCACTCTTGATCCCCATCACCTATTTCACCCATCCCCCATCCCATCTCCCCTCTGATAATCATCAGTTTGCTTTCTATAATTAAGACTATTTCTCCCTTTGTGTCTCTCCCTTCCTCACCTTTGCTTGTTTGTTTTGTTTATTAAATTCAACATATGTCTAAAATCATATAGTCTTTGTCTTTCTCTAATTCATTTCACTTTGCTTTATGGTCTCTAGTTCTATCCATGTTGTTGCAAATGACAGATTTCATTATTTTTTGTGGCTAAATAATATTCCACCGTGTGTGTGTGTGTGTGTGTGTGTGTGTGTGTGTACACACCACATCTTTATCCATTCATCAGTTGATGGACACCTGGTGTGCTTCCACATCTTGGCTATTGTAAATAATGCTGCTATAAACATAAGGAGGTGTGTATCCCCTTGAATTAGTGTTTTTGTATTCTTTGGGTAAATAACTAGTAGTATGATTGCTGGATCATAGAGTAGTTCTATCTTTTTTTTTAAAGATTTTATTTATTTGACAGAGAGAGAGATCACAAGTAGGCAGAGAGGCAGCCAGAGAGAGAGGGGGAAGCAGGCTCCTTGCTGAGCAGAGAGCCCAATGCAGGGCTCGATCCCAGGACCCTGAGATCATGACCTGAGCCTAAGGCAGAGGCTTTAACCCACTGAGCCACCCAGGCACCCCAGGTAGTTCTATTTTTAACTGTATGAAGAACCTCCATTCTGTCTTCCGCAGTAGCCACACCAGTTTGCATTCCCACCAACAGTGCAAGAGGGTTCTTTTTTCTCTACATCCTTGTCAACATCTGTTGTTTCCATGTTGTTGATTTTAGCCATTCTGACAGGTGTGAGGTGATATTGTAGTTTTGATTTGCACTGATCAGTTATGATGAGCATCTTTTCATATGTCTGTTAGCCATCTATATGTCTTCTTTGGAGAACTATCTGTGAATGTTTTCTGTCCATTTTTAAATTGGATTATTTGTTTTTTGGGTGTTGAGTTATATAAATTCTTTGTGTATTTTGGATAGTAACACCTTATTGGATACATCATTTGCAAATATCTTTTCCCATTCTATAGGTTGCCTTTTATTTTTTTTTTAATTTTATTTATTTTTTATTTTTTCCCCAAATATGTTTATTTTTTCAGTGTTACAAGATTAATTGTTCATGATTAATTGTTCAAGATTAATTGTTCGTCTTGTTTTTGTGTTAATCTTGAACACATGTTGTTCATGTACCACACCCAGTGCTCCAGGCAATATGTGCCCTCCTCAATACCCACCACCAGGCTCGCCCAACCCCCACCCCCTCCCCTCCAAAACCTTCAGTTCTATAGGTTGCCTTTTAGTTTTGATGATTGTCTCCCTCTTACAACCACTTTTGCTGTATCCCAGAAATTATGAGCCCTTGTGTTTTCATTATCATTTTCTCCCATGTACTTTTTAATTTCTTGTTTTATTCTCTGGCTCACCCATCCATTGTTTGGTAGCATGTATTTGTAGCCTTTCCAGATTGTTTCTTGTGGATGACTTCTAATTTTCATAGTGTTGTGATCAGAAAAGATGCACGATATGACTTCAATCTTTTGGAATTTGTTGAGGCTTGTTTTGTGGCCCAATATGTGATCTATTCTGGAGAATGTTCCATGTGCACTTGAAAAGGATGTGTATTCTGCTGTTTTAGGTTGGCATGTCCTGAATATATCTGTTAAGTCCATCTAGACCAATGTGTCATTTAAAGTCACTCTATTTGTGGATTTTCTGTTTGTATGACCTATCCATTGATTGAAGGGGGTGTTAAAGGCCCCTACTATTATTGTATTATTGTAGATAGTTCCTTTTGCTTGTTATTAATTGTTTTATGTATTTGGATATTCCTAAGTTGGGTGTATGAATATTTACAATTGTTATATCTTCTTGAGTGTTCCCTTTATTATCATATAGTGTCTTTGTCTCTTATTACAGTCTTTGTTCTAAAGTCTAGTTTGTCTGATATAAGTATTGCTACTTCAGCTTTCTTTTGACATCCATTTGCATGATAAATATTTCTCCATCCCCTCAATTTCAATCTGCAGGTCTCTTTATATCTAAAATGAGTATCTTGTAGGCAGCATATAGATGGGTCTTGTTTTTTTATCCATTCTGTCACCCTATATCTTTTGACTGGAGCATTTAACCCATATACATTCAAAGTAATTTATTGATAAATATGTATTTATTGTCATTTTAGTACTTGTTTTGTGGTTGTTTCTGAAGATTTTTCTCTGATTCTTTCTTATCTTTCACTCATGGTATGCTGGTTTTCTTTAGTGATATACTTGGATTTCTTTCTCTTTATTCTTTGCATATTTATTAGTGGTTCTTTATTTTTTTATATTTTTTTAAGATTTTTATTTATTTATTTGACAGAGGGAGAGAGAGAGAGAGAGAGGTCACAAGCAGGCAGAGAGGCAGGCAGAGAGAGAGGGGAAGCAGGCCCCCGCCAAGGAGAAAGCCTGATGCGGGGCTCGATCCCAGCACCCTGAGATCATGACCTGAGCAGAAGGCAGAGGCTTTAACCCACTGAGCCACCTAGGCGCCCCTTATTAGTGGTTTTTTTTTTTTAATTTTATTTATTTATTTGACAGAGAGAGAGAGATCACAAGTAGGCAGACAGGCAGGCAGAGAGAGAGGGGGAAGCAGGCTCCCTGCTGAGCAGAGAGCCCGATGCGGGGCTCGATCCCAGGACCCTGAGATCATGACCTGAGCTGAAGGCAGAGGCTTTAACCCACTGAGCCACCCAGGCGACCCCCTTATTAGTGGTTTTTTAATTGTGGTTACCATTTGGTTCATACATAACATCTTCTGTGTATAGCAGTCTATATTAAGTTGATGGTCAGTTAAGTTTGAACCCATTTTTACTCCTCTCCTCCCCATGTTTGAGTTACATTGTGTCACATTTTACATCCTTTTATTTCTTGAGTTACTTGACTGATTTTTTACAAAATAACTTATTTTTATTTCTTTTATGTTTCCTATTTTCATACTGTCACTTTTCATCTTTCTATTCAAAGAGTCCTCATTAATATTTCTTGCAGGGCTGCTTTAGTGGTCATAAAATCCTTTAGTTTTTGTTTGTATGGGGAACTCTTTATCTCTCCTTCTGTCCTGAATTATATCCTTGCTGGCTAGAATATTCTTGGCTGCAGCTTTTTTCCTTTTAGTACTTTGAATGTATGACACCACTGCTTTGTGGCTTGGAAAGTTTCCACTGAAAAATCCACTGATGGCTTTATGAGGCTTCCTTTGTATGTAACTGTCATCATTTGTCTTGCTGCATTAAATATTTTTTCTATATCATTTTTTCTTTATTATTCTGCCATTTTAAATTAAAATATGTCTTGGTGCAGATCTGCTTTTGTTGATTTTCTTGGGAGTTCTCCGTGCCTTCTAGATCTAGTTGTCTATTTCCTTCCCCAGATCAGGGAAGTTTTCAGCTATTATTTCTTCAAATAAATTCTCTGCCCCCTTTTCTCTCTCTCCTCCTTCTGGGACTCTATAATGCAGATGTTATTACATTTGATGGAGTCACAGAGTTTTCTAAGTCTATTCTTGTTTTGGGTACTTTTTTCTTCTCTTTTGTTCAGCTTGTTTAGTTTTCCTTACTCTGTCTTCTAGGTCATTAATTTGTTCCTCTGCTTCTTCTAGCTTGCTGTTCATTCTATTAAGCCTGTTTCTTATTTTGTTTATTGAGCCCTTTATCTCTGCTTTATTATTCCTTACTTCTGTGTTAATGATCTCACTGATGTCCTCCACTCTTTTCTCAAGTCCAGTATCCTTATGATAATTGCTTTAAATTCTCCATTAAGCATGTTACTTATATTTGTTTTGCTTACATCTCTATCTGTGTTCTGTTGTTCTGTTCATTCTGTTCATTCATTTGGGACAAATTTCTCTGTCTTCTCATTTTGTCTAAGTCTCTGGGACTGTTCCTATGTTAGGAAAGTCAGCTACTTCTCCTGTTCTTGAGGATAATGGCCTTATGAAGAAGAGGTCTTGTTGTGCCTCCTGTATAGTGTCTGTTGTTTTCCTAAGGCCTGACAGTTCAGGGAGAGTCTCCAGGGTGTTCTGTGTGCCCTCTGCTTTTGTATTCTGGCCACTTTATCCTTCATGCTAGTCATTGTCAGGAGCTCTTTTTGGCCTGTTGTGGGCAGTGTTTATTCCCTGGCCTGAACGTGACATGTTTTATCTAGGTAAGCTCTGGCCTGCTTGCAAAAGAGACCTGTTGCCACCACCACTGGAGCCAAGGCCTCACAAAGTCTCTGGTTAGGACACTGGCAGGGGTTTAGGCCAGTCTTCTGGGAGAGGGAGAAAGCTGTGCTGGGATTGAGGCAAGTATTACGGCAGGGGCTGGGGGGCGCATTTCCGGTGTGAGATGGGCAGGGTTTGGTGTAGGCAAGTTAGGTAATGAGTGTTGGTGCATTCTTGGTTCCTGCACATGGGTCTGTGTTTATGCTGAGGTTGGGGGAGGGAAATGGTGCTGGCTAGTTCCTTTGTTCCCAGAAGGGTCTCTCTGTGAATGCTGTCTCTCTGGGACAGCTCTGAGATGAGCAACTAACCTTCCCATTATATGTCCCAGGGGTTTTTCAGATTGCTGTTTCCATGCTGTGTGTCCATGGACTATTTGCCCTACCTTCTCTCCAAGAGCAGCCCTAATGTCCTTTGAGCTCTCCCAGAGCCAAGCACACTGACCTTTGAAACTCCAGGCTTTAAGCCTCACTGGTTATAAGAACTCACAAAATTCAGGCCCTCTCACTTTCCAAGCCAATTGCTGTAGGAATTTGTTTAGCTCCCCTCTGAGATCTCCTGTGTGCTGGTCTATCTCTTGCACTTCTTCATGACCGCCGCTCCCTCCCCACCACAGCAACCACGATCCATTTCTCTCCCAAGCCATGTGTCTCTGTCCTTCCTATCTTCTTCAGTGTGGCCACTTCTCCATGTTTAGTTGTGGAGTTGCTCTGCCAGTCTTATGACTGATTTCTGGGATATTTAGGATGATTTGATTGTAAGTTAGTTGTATTCATGGGACAAGGCAAACCTAGGGCCTCCTACTCCATCACCATCTTACCCTCCAAGAAAAATATCTTTTAGGGGCACCTGGATGGCTCAGTCGTTAAGCGTCTGCCTTCGGCTCGGGTCATGATCCCAGGGTCCTGGGATCGAGCCCCGCATCGGGCTCCCTGCTCCACAGGAAGCCTGCTTCTCCCGCTACCATTCCCTCTGCTTGTGTTCCCTCTCTCACTGTGTTTCTCTCTGTCAAATAAATAAAATCTTTAAAAAAGAAAAAAAACCTTAAAAAAAAAAAAAGAAAAATATCTTTTAAATTCCTTTTCCTTTTTTTTTTATTTTTTTAAATTTTTATTAACATATAATGTATTATTTGCCCCAGGGTACATGTCTGTGAATCGTCAGATTTACACATTTCACAGTACTTAACATAGTACATACCCTCCCCAATGTCCACACCTTTTCCTTTTTAATGGTTACATGGCATGGTAGTTTAAATGATTTTTTAAAAGTTAATCTCTTACTGATTAATTCCCTATTTCAGCTATTTAATATTATAAGCAATTGAAAATGAGCATCCTTCATCCAATTTTCTGGTTATTCTTTAGCGCATATCCCTAGAAATAGCACTATTAGTTCTAAGAACCCACATATTCTAGTGCACATTGCCAGATTTGTCATCTATGGAAATGTTTTTCAAATGTAAGGCTAGATAATATTTAAGAGTAGGAATCCTAGGTTCAGAGAGTATATGCATTTGTAGTTTTCCCTTACAAGCAACCTTGCCCAACTGCTAGAAGATTCTTTACTTCTGAAGTCCATTCATCTCTTGGCTGCTTGAAGTCTATCAATCGATTGGTAGTTCTCTGAAGAAGGACTCATGGGAACAATATTTCCTGAGATCTTGCAAGATCAAAATTTTTTCTTGAGCTTTTATTCTTTCAAACATAGCTTGGATAAATGGAAAACTCCTTGGCTCAAACTTTGTTTTGCTTTTTTGTCCTTTTGTCTGACTGTTGCTATAGCTAAAACTAAGACATCTTTTTTTCTTGAAACTTAATTACTTTACTAGAATATGTTTTAGTGCTAGCCATTCTGATATTTTAATATGTAGATTCAAATCCTTAATTCCATGAAAATCTTCTTGAATTTTAATTTTAAATATTTTTCCATTCTATGATTTGGGGTTTCTTTCTTTTGGGGTAACCAGTTAAATGTTTTGCATCTCCTTTGTCTATCTTTCATAGCTATCATTTTCCCTCTAAATCATTTTTAACAGTTTTATTGACAAACAATACACATACCATTAAATTCTTCCAAAGTGTACAGTTCAATAATTTTTTTAATTAATTAATTAATTAATTAATTTTTAAGATTTTATTTATTTACTTGACAGAGAGAGATCACAAGTAGACAGAGAGGCAGGCAGAGAGAGGGGGAAGCAGGCTCCCCACTGAGCAGAGAGCCCAATGTGGGGGGCTCAATCCCAGGACCCTGAGATCACAACCTGAGGCAAAGGCAGAGGCTTTAAGCCACTGAGCCACCCAGGAACCCCAAGTTCAATAATTTTAAGTATATTCAGAGAGTTGTGCAACCATTACCCAATCAATTTTGGAATTTTTATCACCCCCAAAAGAAACCCCATATTGATTAGCAGTCACTCCCCATTCCTGCATGCTCCCCACCCTTAGGCTAGTTCCTGTTAATCTACTTCCTATCTCTATGGATTTTCCTATTTTATACATTTTATGTCAATGCAGTCATACAATATGTGGCCTTTTGTGAATTGCTTATTTCACTTAGCCTAATTTTTCAAGGTTTATCATGTTGGAGCATTTATCAGAACTTCATTCCTTGTCATCCATGAATAGCATTCATTTTTTAAAAGATTTTATTTATTTATTTGACAGAGAGAGAGCACAGGTAGGCAAAGTGGCAGGCAGAGGGAGAGGAGAAGCAGGCTGTCCACTGAGCAGGGAGCCTGACTCAGGACTTGATCTCAGGACCCTGGGATTATGTATGACTGGAGTTGAAGGCAGATGCCTAACCAACTGAGCCACCCAGGTGCCCCATGCATCAGAAATTTCGATTAAAGTTCAGCGTATGTGTGTAGTGAGCAGTTAAGTCAAGCTCTGTTTAGGGGGAGGAAAAGGGAGAAAAATGTGTTGTCCATTGGTCGTGGGAAAAGGCAGCCCTCTCACGGTGAGTGGCACCCCTGGAAGCCAGAGGTAATGGCTGCCCAGGAGACAATGAGAGGTTTTAGATGAAGCAAGTTAGAGAAATATTTTCCTTTGCAAGAAGTAACAAATAAAAAGTACAGTCAAGGGGCACCTGGGTGGCTCAGCGGGTTAAAGCCTCTGCCTTCAGCTCAGGTCATGATCTCAGGGTCCTGGGATCGAGCCCTGAATCGGGCGCTCTGCTCAGCAGGGAGCCTGCTTCCCCCCTCTCTCTTTCTGCCTCTCTGCCTTCTTGTGATCTCTCTCTCTCTGTCAAATAAATAAAATCTTAAAAAAAAAAAAAAAAGAGAGAAGAAAAGTACAATCAAAAAAAAAAAAAAAAGGAAAGCACAATCAAGTCTTATTTTAACTGGTCAGTGATAAACGTATCTATGAAACCACTGTACAAATGTAGGAAAGGGTCATCATCATCATGCTGTATTATATTGCTTTTTTTGGGTCATATATATTGATACAGTGTACTCACTAGTGACTGTAATACATTTGGATATAAATATATCCAAGTAATAGGTAGATAGAGAGATAGATATCCCAGAATGACTACGTATTCAAATATATATTAGTTTATTCCTTCTTACCAAGCAAAATAGAAAAACCCAGAAGGAATATAAATATATTCATATATAAATGTATGAATTCTGGGTTTTTCTGTTTTGCTTGGAAAAGAGGAAGAACCTAATTGTTTTTACTTCATCCCAAACACCAAGAATATTGTTGGCTCAACTCTGATACTCATCCCAATCATTGTAGTTACCCGTGTGGATATAGTGGTACCCAGGAAGATATTTTCCCTCATACATTCCCTTGTCTCCAACAGAGGATTCACTGGAATAAATTAAACCAGGAATGTGAAGTATTGCGGAGTTTATCTGCTATCTATTGTTATGTAACAGTCCACCCAAACCTTAGTGTCTTGAAACATCTATAATTCATTATTTGCCACAATTTGGGAGCTGGCTGGCATAGCTGGGTGGCTGTCGTTCTCCATTTGGGATCGTCTGGAGTTGCTCAGGCAGCTGTAGCCATCTGGAGGCGCACATGGGGCTGGGTGATTCAAGATGGCCTCACGCACATTTCTAGTGGCTGCTGCTAGCTCTCAGCTCGTGGGGTTCCCAGAAGGATAGCTGGACCTCTTTGCTTGGTGGCTAGGGATTCTGAGAGTGGGAGGTGAAGCTGCAAAGCTTACTGCCTAGGCTCCGGCACTCACGCAATGTCACTTATACCTCATGCTGTCACATGCGGGAGAGACGGGTGGGGGCGGGGCTTGGTTGGCTCAGTTGATTGAGAACCCGACTCTTGATTTTGGCTCAGGTCATAGTCTCAGGTAGGTGGGATCAAGCCCCACCTCAGGCTCCACGCTCAGTGGGGCGGGGGGCGGGGGGGGGGGTCTGCTTGAGATTCTGTCTTCCTGTCCCTCTGCCCCTCCCCCACTCACTCTCCAGCTCTCTAAATACATAAAATCTTTTTTAAAAATGTGGGAGCATCCTGAACTGCCACTCACTGATGAGACCAGTTGTAGAGATCCTGTAGACATCTCCAACTCCTCACAAAGAGATTTAACACAGTTCCACCTGTAAAATGCATACTGGCATATCTGGCCCAAAGCAAATCGTTTCAAAATGTAAATTGTTATTATTAGGCTTTTCCTCCTGAATAAAAAGCACTTTTCCTGGGTAAGAAATAAGGGAGGTTTTCTTTAGATAAACTGGAAGTTGATCAAAACATGTAAGACAAAAACATTAAACAACCCGTATAGGATTCTTTTAATTAGCATTAAATGTCCGAGCATATATGTCATATACAAATTTGAGGTGTTTCAAAGAAAATATCTGGTTGGCATATGAGTAATTTGATAGGCCTAGGTAAGAAGAAAACAAAAGAAAAATTAAAATGGTATAAAATTTTAAAAGTGTCCCACTTACAAAGTTCTGGGCACATAAAAACCCCCACCCTCCTGCCTTGTACTTGTCTGGATTGTTGATCTTTCACTTCATCTTCTCTTCTATTGCTTTCTCAGGAATTAGAGAATAAAATCCCCTCAAAATGTTTCTTAGTAGTGACACCGATCCAGAGGAAGGCGGGACGGTGGCAGAGTCTCCTGGATGTTCGGTACGTGCTTACCATTCTGTAATACTCCACACGGGAAACTTGACATTCAAAAACTGTGAAAATTTGAGCTACCGCAATACCTGGTGATGTACTTGGGGGGCCCCAGGGAATATGAACATTCCACTTCATCGACTGACTTATGCTCTTTTGTCACAGTGAAATGCAGCACTTCCACAGGCAGGTAAGTGCGAGAGCCAAGTTGTTCTCACAATAATGGCGTCCTTTGAAAGAGCCATTCACCCACCTTAGCCCACTTGGTATTTGTTGCTCTTGCACAGAACGGCCTAGAACTGAAGGGAAAATGCACTGGGTTCATGACTCAAGTTTGGGCTCTTGCTTTGGCCTTTCTGGCCTTCCAATTGAATGGCCTAAGAAGTTCCTTAGGAATAAGGAAGTTCCTTAGGAATAATGGAGTCTGTAGGCAAGATGCTCTAGAAAATGAGATTATATTCCTTCAGGATAGGATTTTGGATAAGAAAGGTACTCTAAGGATTCTTTATTGTTTTCTCTGCCAATGATTATTCCCAAACACTCCACAAAGGTAACTCTTTGCTTTGGTAAAATATCCCAGTGCATAAGGACCTATAGCTTCCTTTGTACTGCATTCCCGAACATTCCGAGCCCGTCAGACACCAGGATGAAGTTTTGATATCCACATTATCTGGCTCTCTTTCTTCCTTAAAAGAGATGTAGCCATAAAAAAAGAAAAAAGAAAAGGAGAGAAACGTAGCCTTACTCAAAACGAAGGTTGTAGCCCTCCATAGCTCCCCCCCCCTTCCATGGTGGCTCATCATACTTGACATTGGAAAGATCTTACAGACTTTCAGATCCAACTCTAATGGACCCATTTTGTGGTTTAAGTGGTGCGTCTAATAATACCCCTTTCTGGGAATGACTGTGAAATTTGACATTGCCACTCTTAACTTGGGTTAGTTAGGCAGAGATATCTCCTAAAGATGCTTCTGTTTTCATGGCTACTTGGTATCCTTTCATTCTAGGGTTTGTGGGTGTACCAATTACATTTTCATCCAATCTCATGACTTCCCACCCTTTTCCCCCCCGCAGCTGCCAGAATTGTATGCTTTTGTTGAGAACTTTAATAAGGAGAACAAGAAATCAAATCTCCTAAAAACTCACAGTATTTCACTGAGGGAAGCACAGAAAATGCTTAGTCAAAACCTGAATGCCATGTCATTCACCAGTGGAACCGAAGATGCGAGGGAAGAAGACTCCCAGCCTGTTTTCACGTGCAGGGTGGTGAGAAAAGAGGAGGAGAAACCAGGCTCTATGACCGAACTCCTGTACCGAAGCTTGTTGACCAACTCATTCTCTCTGGCGGAGAGACTTACCAGATCCCGGCAGAGGCTCTTGCAGTCTGGGATTCCTCCTCCTACACACACCTTTCCCTATGAGATTCTCATCGATCACTCCAAATCTTCGTCACCGGTCCCCGTCCCTGTACAGGAGAAGACTCAGGGTGCCAACATATTAGGCATGCTGAGCATTTCCAGGACTAGGCCAGAAAATTTTGTCTTTGAAGACAGAATTGCTAAGTACTTCTTAATTGATCCAGGTAATCTAAACAGATGAGGCTATGTGGGGGGAAATTTGTGGAAATCTTACTGCAAATTTTACTTAGGTTATGAGAGCCGAAATAGTCAAATAGTGACCCATGGGAATCTTGCAGTCCTGGGGCCCATAGCTGATGTGTTTGCTGCCTACAGTGCCAATGGGAGGTAGAGAACGGAGACTGGAACATTCCAGGGTCCAGTCTCAGGTCCAGTCTCGCAAAGGAGTATTTTGGATGTGGTACTTAAAGTCACCTTCATAAAATTAGCTGAACTTGGACTCTAAGTCACCCATAACTAATATGAATGAACTTAGCCAAATATTTACTGAAGAGTGGCTTATTTTTCTAAAGTATCTTGGCTTTAGTGCAATTGAGAGGGCTATTTTTAGATATTTTTTCAGGAACTTTTACCCTTTCTCTAGTGATATATCTCTACAAACAACAAGAGGAAACTCCTGCCTTCATTTCTGACACTTTAATAGGAAGATGTTCCTTAAAAAACAAAGACAATTCAGAGAAAGTTAAAAATACGTAAAATATATGATGATGAGTTTCAGCGAGAAGGGGGTGTCTTTATAAGGTCTTCATTTTCCTTAATTTGAGAGATCCTTCTATATAGCTGTAAAAATAGATTAAGTCAATGATATAAAATATTTGAACCTTCCTGAAGTAGGTTCTTGACTCAAGATAAAACCATTTGCACAGCCATTATTTGGCAGACCATTTTTATACTAAAAGTAGTGGGAGAGACAGAGGAACAAATTCAAAGGCATAGATTGATTACTCTGCTCACATTTGGTCCAAGATGCCGGGAACAGTCTTTGCTGTAATTCCCCACACTGATGTCTTGACAGAGACTAATGCAGGTTTCAGATCCCTTTGATAGAGTCATAGGTTGTGTGTTCTGGAGCCCAGGCAGGAGTAGAAATCAGGGCAGTTGTAGGAATGGCCTAGCTAATCCACAGAAGTGTATAAGGTAAAGTCTGGGGCCAGAGAGGAAAAAGCATGGAAAGTATTAGGAATTAATTAGTACTGCCAAAGAGCCTAATTGAAAAACTATTGAGGGTTTTGGATATCTGATAGGATGTTTATGGTTTTGCCACCAACAGGAGCCAAATTATCCTTTCTTCCCAATGCATGGCTTGTCTCCTTGCTACCTAACTTCTAGAGGTCTCTATTGTGGCCTTCCAGACTCCGTTGGGGTATCTTCTCTATCTTCATGACCTCATTTCCTCAGATCCTATAGGCAGAATTTCAAGCACACATCCCGTCTATTCAAAAATACGCATGAAGCCAGATAGGCATCCCTATTAAGACTATTCAGTAATTTCTTAGGTTTAATTGGTATTGCAACAATTCATCTTTTACTCTCCTATATTGCCTAGTATTACTATCATTTTATCAGCTAACCAGTCCCTAAAGTATTCTCAGCCATGAGGACTTTGGGGCTCTTGGAATACCAAAGAATATTGTAGAATATATCCTTACTAGCACCAAGCACTGAAGAGGGAAAAGAGAATGGGTGCTGCCATTTTGTTCTTCTATCATATCAGCTCCTCTTACTCAGGCTAAATACTGTGGGACCATGTAGGTTAGGAATGTGTTTGAGCAAAAATGACAGAGAAACCAAATAAGGATTATTTTTCTTACGTACTTAGAAGTCTGGAGTTAGCCAGACAAATGTTGGAGCAATGCTTTTTGATATCGTCAAGGACCCAGGCTCCACCATCTTTTTGTGTATGGCTTTTGTCTTCATGGTCAAAAGATGCCTCCTTCACCTCCAGGTACAATGGCCACATTCCAGGTAAGAAAATGGGGCTAAGAAGAAGGGCCACACTGGCTACCTCTGTCCTCTTTTAATCGAGAAGCCAAACTTCCTCAGAACACTCCTCCTCCAGTGACTTCTCCCTACATCTCATTGGTCAGAGCTGTGTCCAATAGCCACCCCTAACTACTGGGTGGTGAATAGAGATCTTAGCTTTTCACCCTCTGTAGCAGAGGAAGGCAGAAGAGGATTGCGATGGGTATGCAGTGAGCCAACTATCTATAGTATCTACACAGATACTACAGATCCCAACATAAATAGCTCTGTAGTAATCAAACTCATCAACTCTGTAGGCTTCTCTTGTCAAATATCCCTTCCATCCCTTCTATAACCAGATCTTCCAATGCCAAGCCTGCTAAGATCTTGTCAAACTCCGGATACTTGGAAATTGCCCTTAGGGAGACACAGTTGGCCACCAATGTTCAACACCAATAGCTTGCTGCAGTATCTGTTCCACTAGGGAAGGTATGTTCCACTCAAGGAACAGTTCTTGGCCCAAGCCAAGAACTTTAGGCACGTACAGAATATGTACCGAAACTCAGGCCCTTCCAGGAGGAAGGGATGGAGGCCTGATTGGCACAGGGGCCATATCTGGACCATATCTGACCTGCTCAAATATCACCATACAGAGAGAATGATAAGAGAGAATTAAACCAGCCTTCCTGCTTGTCTGCTGTACCCATTACTCTCCTTCTGTTCCTCACACTCATCTCCTTGACTCTTTGGCCTCTGGTTTTACACTCAAATCTCTGCCTCAGGCCTCACTCTTTTTTGTTGTTGTTGTCCTTTTTTGGAGGAGGGGTGTGGTTTACATTTTGGTTAGTCATTAAAGAAACTGAAAGGAAGGCAAAGGAAAATGCCTGCTGGGTATCTTGACCTGACTTTCCATGGTTCAAAGGCTTCTTGAAGGGATTCTAATTACTAGTGATGCCCCAAGTTGATAGGTCCTGAAAGAGTAGCTAGCCACAGCCCTTCATACCCAGGGCTTACACCGGCATCTTGGAAGAATTGACACTAGCAACCTATGTTCTTCTGACGAATCTTTGTCCTTGTTTTAAACCCTCATTAGGATCCTTTCTCCTCCCTCTTGATCTTGGTGCTCTGTAGATCTCTCCATTTGTCCAGCCTTAGGGTCCAGGCACTGAGTGGGACCCTCTCCACCTGCTATGGCCGTGAGTGTCCACTGTAGCCCAGTTAGCCAGTTTCCCATTTGGAGGAGGGCTTTAGACAGATGCGCACCCTGGTGCCCACTTCATTTATAAAGCTCGAGAAACCGCTTTCTACCAGGAGGGAGGAGACTCGAGTTCATCAAAGTTTCATTCTGTCCAAGAAGCATCTCTGAATAACTGAAGGTTAAATAACACCTTCATATGATTCTTCAAAAATATGATTCTTTGCAGAAAAACAATTCATGGATCTGAAGGATCTGGAATGGAGATACTACAAGGGGCTCGTGTCGTGGAAGCGCGGTACTTCTGATTCACTTGCAGACACATATTACGACAGTGAGAAGAGATTTGTGAAGAGCCAGCAGATGCCTGGGGTCATTAACCCCCCTGTAGTTTGTAGGTCTTTGGTCATTTACCCTCAAGTTGATTATCACCCCAAAAAGTGCAGCTTCTTCTAAATAAAATATGTAGTTCATTGAAGTATTTTGGACGTGGGTTTTGTTTGTGAGAGCATGTGAAAAGTAAAGAAGCAGATGGCACATAGGAACGGAGTCTATACAATATTGATGTAAAATCTAAAATTAAACCATAAATGTGGAGAACAAGATTCAGATTGATCTGCTTACATAAGACCAGGTTTGGACCTGTGAAGCCCATGGGGACCAGGGCTGAGGCCAGTTGAGATCATGTGAAAAGTTAAGTGAACTTCTGAAGAACTCTCAAGCAAGAATAGCTCTTTAAAATGTTCTATGCACATGAAGAAGTGTATTATCATTCAAAAAAGGTTGGTAAATTCAACAAAACAAAAGAATGAATCCCTGAGGACGCAGAGATCCATCTGAGAACTTAAAAATAATACATTAACTGATGAAAGACATGAAGAAGGAAGTAGTATTTATAAAACAAGACCGGTAAGATTTGAACAAAACAAAACAAAAACAAACCGGAAATCTCGAAAGCGAAACATGTAATTATTGAAAGTAAAACAATAATCATAATAA